>BQNB010016846.1:0-70964 GCA_026074375.1 Tanacetum coccineum | reverse complement strand
CCCGTAGCGGCCGTGACGAATGATTTTGATGTACTTAATAATGATGAATCTTTTGATTCGGGGGAAGGTGAAAATGTTGAATTTCTAAATGTTGAAGAGGAAGATTCCTTCACATTTACTATTCGATCTTTTCTACCATTTGTCACCTATCCCGAGGTTTTACCCGCATCTTACTCCACGGGGAGTGAAGATAAAGTTTTTAAACCAGGAATTTTTGATAATGGTGCTTTTAAGGACAAGAGCTCAAAAGAGTTAGTTCCATCTAAAGCTCTTTTGACTCTTGATGTTTTTGACCCACTCCACCCACCCTTAATGGACTTTCATGTTACCAAAGCATTTTCCGGGTTCATATTTTCTCTCTTGAAAATATTTTCTAAAAAGTTTTTTGAACCCGGAATCAAAAATGCTACGGTATATCTTTTATCCCTAGTTTGGGGAGGTTTTCACCTCTTGGAATTTCTTCACCCATTATCCACCATAAAAAACTTGTTTGGAGGAAAGAGTCAAGCGAAGGGACTCTATAATAAACAAGCGCTTCGTATTGAGGCACCCCATGCTTAATCCTTTTATTTTCTTTTCATTTTCTTTTATTTCTTGCTTCCCCAAGGACAAATAATCGGGGCGAGTATACTTGTACTCGGTTAACAAAAACTAACCGTTTTAGAGATATTTTGAGCTAACAATTGTAAAAAGAATAGAGGAAGCTTGTCTTTTTTCGTCTCTAGTTTGGTTGTTTTGTTTGATATTGTATAGGTTTTCCGGATTTTGAAGCTTCGTGGTTCAAATATTGTGGAAGGACAAAGCAATTCCACAATTTCCAAATCGAATGGTCTCCCAATCTTCTCTTCATAAAGAGGAAAATCTCTATCCTTGTCTTTATCGAACTAACAATCTTTCTTTTGCATGACCTTAAATTTTTGTTAAAGATTCCTTTTGACCCTTATTTCTTTAAAACTTGGAGGACAAAGTTTTCATTTTATTTGGGGAAGGATTTATTCGATATTGACTTGCACTTCACAGCAACCTGTGTGAATCTTTTTTAATTACCTTTTTATTGTGAAAAAGTGAGAATTTTAAAATTTCTTATGCTTACAAGAAAAGCTTCAAAAGAAGTCTTAGATTGGAAAAACACCTCTATTAGTGTAGTCCGTTGGTGAAAAATAGGAGTTAATTTTTGACTTGACCGGGTAGAAAAATTCCCTAGTCTAGTTCTTTAACCTACCTTTTGTAGGGCCAAGCTTTCACAAATACCTATTAAGCTTTTGGATTTTAAATTGTGAAGAACAAGAAATGAATATTAAATATAAGTGTATTTGCTTAAGCAAGGTTTTATTTGGAAAACCTAAAGCTTATATGAAGATTGTAGTCTTTTTACTACCATAAAGCTCTTAACACACTTAATCAAACGTGCTCTTTTAATTTAACTAAGTCAACCAATGTCTTTAGAAAAAGTCTACATTTTGAAAAAGAATACATTTTAATATGTAAGTAAAGATTTTGTATTCAAATTTCTAAGGTTGATATTCTAAATGGAAATTTTTCTGAAAATTTTTCAACATAGATAAATTAAAAAAAATGCCAATGAAGCCTGTCTAATCAAAAGAATTATTGTAACGTGCCAATTGAAGCATCGCAAAAATAGAATAACAAAAGCTATATATAGTTTTAAATCGTTGCTGTATACCAATGTTTGAGAGAAATACTCTGTGGGTCGCAACTAAGGATTAAAACTATGGTACGTAGGATCAAGGTTCGTAGGCATCATCACAAGGGAGCGCGGCCTAGGTATGATTGTAAAAAAATAAAAAAAACTAAGGGACTTTGCTACTAGCTCTATATGAGAAAGGTGTTGTCGCGATTAACCCGCAAACGTTAGCATCCGGAGTAGGTTTCGAACTAAGAAAACCTGAGTTTTTGTTGCTATAACCTATTTGGGAGATAAAGTGCCTAAGTATGGTTTCTCGAACTAAGACAACGTTCTATTGCAAAAAAAAACAATAATTAAAGTAACATGGAAAACTAAAAAGAATGGTTAAAAATTTCATTTTCTCAAATCAATTTATAAGTTTTGTTTCCTAATCTCTTTTAGCTTTGAGTCGAGATTTATCTATGTTATTAACATTTGAGCTCACAAGGCTTATTTGTAAAGCTTAGATGAATTTCAACTATGAAGATAAATTGATCTATGTTTGATTAAAAAGTAGTGCACACATCTTAATCATTAATTTATTCCCGGGAGTGAAAAGTTCACAAGTTATAAGTATAAAGCTTAATCTATTTGGACTTATATTGACAATGATCATGTTTATTAGCTTTGTTTAGGTCTATGAAAATCAGGAGACGAAATTTTCCTCTTCTTGTGCTCTATTAATCGGGAGTAGACTATTTCAATAGCCTAAAAGTTGCAAACTTGCAATGATTGCCAATCTATGAGTTTCATGAGATTTAAATGTTGAAAAAGTGAAAGTTGTTTAAAAGGTGATTCATAAAAGGTTTTAACAAGGGCATTTTGGAAACTTACTAGTTTACAAAGTGTAAACTTCATAACATTGCGTGAGGACACGGCAATCCTTTAGTTTGGGGAATTTTGATATTTGCTAAATTGTATATGTAAATTACCCGGGATTTTGCCAAATAAAAGCCATAAAAATGCCAAAAGAATAGAAAAAGTGTGCTTTTGTGTCTAATTGTGCAGGAAATGATAAAAAGGACAAAAAGAAGCAAAAACGGTCAAAAACCGACAAGAAACGAAAGAGACAAGAAAAAGAGTGAAGAAACAGCCAAAGATCAAAGCCGGATCAGCCCGACACAGCAAGAAGGGAAGTCAAAGCCCAAAATAAAAGTCAAAGGACCAAGAAGGACAAGTTTTTAAAAGTCTCAATGGCTTATTTGAAGTTTTAAAGTTCAAAGGGGCTAAAGTTGTAAAATGAAGAAAGTGCTTTATTAAAGAGAGAAAAGAGCAAAGAAACCACAAGGACTGGAATTGCCATTCTCAAACTTCCTTTTACACTACATAATTGGGCGGGTGAATCGCAGGGACCAAAAGTGCCAATACTCCATACATTCAAACAGAAAACGTGTTTGTTATAACAAACTAACCACCCAAAACAGATTTTCCCGCCAAAATTTCCCACAACCCAATCCCGAATTTTCCCACACCCCGCTCCTCTATAAACAATCAAATCGTTTCTAAATCCCTCTCCAATCACAAACAAACACGTGTAATCCATTTATTGGCCAAGACACCTCACAACAATGATCAAACGGCTATAAGTTGTTCGACAATGATCAAGGGTCGAGATTAAGTGGATTATTCTAGAATTCTTTCCCTCTCATCTTCAATCCTCTATAAATAGCAGCTCTAGGATTCATTTTTAGGTTGTTGTTTTTGTTTTCAAAATTCTACTTTGTAATTTTCTGTTTTTAAGCAATTTAATTTTCACTTTAAGCAATTAAGCTTTTAAGCTCTTGTTTTCTTCTATTTCAACTTGTACTTGACGAATCTAGTTGTATCAATTCAATTTACAAGTGTTTGTGTTCTTTGATTTACATTTGAAGTCGTTTTTGATCAAATAAGCTCTAAATAAGCTCATTTGAGCTTATTGCTTCTTATAAGCTCATTTTTAGTCAAATTCTGTTGCTTAAGCTTTCATTTACTCAGATTCTCATCATTTACATCAAAAGTCATGATTACCTAAGTGTTTTGAGTTCATTTTCAAGCAACAAGGAGAAATAAGCTATTTTCTAGCTTATTGAGGTCTAGAGGCAAGGTGCCACCTAGGTGATTGATTTCTAAGCCACTCACTCTACTAGAGTGGCTTAAGTGCTGAGACTCAATAACTTTCAGGTTCTATTTTCTTAGATTCATTTTTAGCTTAATTTGAGTTTTATTCATTTGCCTATTTCTATTCATAGTTTGCTTAATTCTCTTCATTATCATAATTGTTGAGGTATGGATTAGCTGAGTAAAGTTTCATTAGGATAGAACTTTATTAATCTCATTTTTTTCTAATCTGTCATAAATAGTAGTAGTATTAATTTCATAGAGTAACTAGCTTATTTCTTTAAATAAGTTTAGCTTTTTAGTGATAAAATAGCTTAAACAATCTAGATATAATAGAAGTAGATAAAAAGCTTAGGTTGTTTTAGCTTTTATATAGATTTTAAGTGAATTTTGTTTTTGACAGTTTGCATAAGGGAGTGTTTGGATTAGGCTTAAATTGACTCAAAAAGTCAACACTACTTTGTCAAAGCCATTCAATTAGCTGAGTTTGGTCATTTAACAAGGTTTTAATCAAGTTTTAGAAAGTAGTTTGTAGATATTCCAAAATTTAGAGTTTAAAAACTCTTCACTAGCACCAGGGCAATATTTCAGTTTAAGTAGTTTAGATTTTAAGGATTTACAAGCATCTAGAAATCTCATTTAGTTAATTCAGTTGTAAATGCATTTAGACATTTGATCATTAGCTTTAAAATTAAAGTTTAGCTTGCATAGAATCCTTATGCCATTTGCATCAGCAAAATCACTTCACATCAGCATATATTTTACCATTTCACTCTTTGATATTTTCTATTTCCATGAAAACTTTGCAAAATCTTTTTATCTAGGTTAATTTTAGATAGTTAGTGTAGCTTATCTCCAAAGTTTCAGCATCTAGAGTTTAAAAATAAGCTGTTTAGCTTATGAGAAAAAAGCTCAATACTGTTTTATTAAAACTTGCACTTTTTCATTCTCATTTTCTTCCTAAATTTGTTAAACATAGGGTAATTTTAGTGTAAATCCACTTAATACACATTATAAACTACAATAAGCTTCTTTTGTTTTCAATTTTCATCTAGTAATAAGCTCAAAATAAGCCAAAGACCAAATCACTTGTTTAATAAGCACTTTCTGTAACAGTTTCTTATTAGCTTATTTTCTAGCTTATTCACTTGTCAAAAGTTAGAAGTCCTTTTATTAAAGTTGTTAAGAATAAGTTTTTCTTCAACTTTGTAGTTTTGAGTTTTAGCTGAAAAGCACTTTTTAATAAGCCAAAAATAAGCTAGGTCGTAGGGTCTGTTTGGTATATAAATGATAGTGTAGGGTTACCCGTTTACATAGAAGTGTAAATTTACCAAATTTCGCCCGCCTACCCTTTAGTTTCACTGCTTTCAATTTCTATTAAGTTTTTTCTAATTCTCACTTCTTAATAAGCGTCACAAACACATCAAACGACTGGAATGCTAAGCGTTCGAGCTGACTTGATCACATTCTATCAACTGATCAAACGATTTTCACGAGTAACCTCTAATCTACTCTCACCTTACTTAGAGACAACAATTCCTCACTCTATAGCTTTGCCCCTAACTCCTTGAAGATTTGCCGCATATCTCATCTTTACCAACAAACAACACTCAACTTCACTACCTCTGTCCTCCTTTTCTCACTACATCTTCTCTTAAGCATAGTCTATTCTCTACACTCTAACTCCACAAGAGATTTTTATCTCAGACATACATACACACACACACACACAAACACAGATTAGAGGTTTATTTTAATTGAACAAATTAGGGTTCAATTAGGTCATAAAATTTGGGGCTTTTTGTGCCATTAAATTTCTGCACCTTTAAAGTAGATAAAAACCATTTTTCTATATTTTTCTCATTTGAATTGTATTTTCTAGAAATTAAAATAGATTTTAGTTAATTCCTTTTTTTTAGAAAATTCATAAAAAATAGAAAAATAGTTGAAAAATTCTAATTCTTTTTCTTAAAATTTTCATTTTAAATTTGTGATTTTTAGGTATAAATTTTGTTAAAAGTTGTGCCTTAGTTTTTTTAAATTTCAGTTTTAGCACTCGCATTTATATTTTTTAACGTTTTGTGCATTTCTAAATTTCGTGCTATTTCATTGTTTTGATAATTCCTATGCTTTTACATTTTGTAGTATACTAAAATTCCAAAAATCCTTACTATTCGTAAACTCGAATCCGATCATAATCTCAATTCACGACTTCGTTGGGATACGACCCGAGAAGAAATACTTCCCGGTTAAAAATATACATATTGTGTTTTCTTAAGTGAGATTTTATCCTTTTATTTCTCTTGTTTGAGAAGTAATTTGGAAAGAATTTTCACGGGATTAATACTATATATATATAAATTTGACTAGTGCTTATACACGCAACCAAATTTTGGCGCCGTTGCCGGGGAAGACGTGAACGATTTTTGAGGATATTCGTTGAAGTAAAGTCGAGAAGATCCTTTCCACCGGGAAAGTTACATTCTTGTTATATAATCAAAAATATAAAAAAAACATTTTCAAAAACTATAAAAATTAAAAAAATATATTTTCTTTTCTTTTTACTAAAAATAAAAGATAAATAATAAGAAGCAATTGAAAACATAAAAAAACTTTCCTTTAAAAAAGAATTAACAATAATATAATACTCTTAAATGAGTATTATCATAATATCATCGCAACAAAAGATCAAAACACTCCCATTTTTGACACTCGCTAGGTACGGCTCACCTCTAGTTGGCTTATTCATTAAAGAGAGTAGGCAGGCTTGGTCTACGGATCACCTCAAGGGACAAGGGTTATTCTAAAAAGAGCCTCGCTCTTTCCCTTTTCTCCGCTCTTTCCCTTTTCTCCGCTCTTTTTGTGAGTTAGTTGGTTAGAGAGCTACCGTGACGTGAGTAGATCTTTTGGTTGAGTTCTTTCTCGATATATTTTTCCATTCTTAGAATTTTAGGGCTTAATAAATAAATAAAAAATTATAAAAATTAAATATTCTTCTTGTCTAGTGATTGCGCACTCGCTTTTCTAATAATTCTTCTTCTCAATCCCTCTATTGTTTTAATTCTTCATGTCGACATCCGGTGCTATTACTGCTCAAAACTTGAACTTAAAAAATCTCTCTCATTAATCTTGTTCAAAATCGAATTTTTCGAGGAGGTAATGATGAGGAGCCTCATGCTCACATTCGTCATTTCGAGAGCATAACTAATAATCAAAAGGTACCCGGATGTACCTAACCCCACATCAGAACTTCTTCTTTCATTTTCTCTTGTCGGGGTTGCAAAACACGGCTCGACAAAGAAAATGAGAGTCGAATTCTATTCTTACATGGGATGACTTAGTGTCTAAGTTCATCAACTTTTTCTTTCCACCTTCTAAGACTACCAATCTTCGGAATGAAATAACGAATTTTCGACAAATTGCTCAAGAATCTTTCTCCGAAGCTTGGGAGCGTTTCAAGGAACTTCTAAGAAGTGTCCTCATCACGGGTTTTCGCTCATGCACCAATTAGACACATTCTATAATTTCGTTGAGCTACAATGATAAGTTTCTTTAATTCCGCTGCCGGTGGAAATTTTTCTCTACAAAAAGTTCCAACGAAGGAACTACAAATCTTAGTGGAATTAAAGGCCAAAGTTAGATGTTCACGGAACGCCGTGATGCGAGTGAGTACGAATGCTCCTCCATCTTCTTCTACTTCTTCATCATCTAACTTCGAATTCCAACAAATGGCAGCGGCATTAGAGGATAAGATGACTTTGACTTTTAGGAATGAAATGAATGAGATGAAAAATATGATGAAAGCTCTTGTGCCTACTCCCGTTCCGATTAAAGCGGTGGAGGAAAGGTGTACTACTTGTGGTAGTAATCATAGTTATAATGTGTGCCCAATGACTAGGGGAGGTTATGAGTACCCGGTTTATTCATGATAATTTCCAACAATTTCAATCAAACGTTCGGTCGGTACTTTGTCAAAATGGGAATTCCGGATACCGTCCTCCCAACTTAGCGAACCAAATAAGACCACCGGGCTTTAATCAACAGAATAACAATAGGAATGTGAATGCTAATCAAGGTTATCATAGGAATGGGAATAATGGGAACAAGTTAAACCATGGATGCATAACTCGGGCTAACACAACATGCTCAGCTTATCAAGTCGGGTACACAAAGTTCCGGTGATAGGCCTAGATTTGAGGCTTTCACAAAAAGCAAACTGTTGTTACTTTGGAATAATCTGCAAAAGAATTTAATGATTTCAAAAAAGGGAACATACAAGATTTTTCAATTGAGCAAAGGAATTTTCCAAAATATGATGCTTAACAGGTTCTATAGCAAATGGGAATTAAATTATGCATCGGGTTCGGGAACTTTACCAAGCTAATAATATTCCTAATCCTTGAAATGAAGTCAAGGCTATCACAAATAGAGTGGTTTGGCCTATGATGGACCATTACTCCTATGCTCTCTCTTATGTCAATCCCGACAAGGTGGATGGTAACGAAACTGAGGTGGACAAAGGACCAAGTGCAACTACAAGTTCTCAAAAGTTCACAGAGTCAACTCCGGTAGTTCAAATCAAGGAAAAGGTCCCAATAAATAGGAAAAGAACCCATTGTTGAGGCTAGTGTAGTTAATGAACCTTTCAAGACCTAGACAACTTTGCCTTACCTTCAAGAGTTGGGAAAAGGACAGGAAAAACCGTGAAAGAGATGATATCTTAGCTTCAAAAGTTCATAGAATCTTCCGTGTCTTCACTTTGAGCATAGCTTTGCGGATGATCTTGTCCACATGCCCAAATTTTGGCTTAAGATTATAAAAGTTTTAAGTAATAAGGACAAGTAGATTGGAGAGATAACAAAGAACCTATGATTGCTAATTGCTCCGCGGTCATTCTCAAAAGCTTCCGAAAAATGGCTTGGTGGACCCAGGACGATTTCTCATTCCTTGTGTTTTTCGGGGAGTTTGATAATCACTTGGCACTAGGGATCTACGGTGCATGTATCAATCTCATGCCTTGGTCTATTTGGGAAAACTTGACTTCCCGACCTTACAAGTCTAGATTGTTCTAGAAGTAGCCGGACCGAACAATTTATTAACCCTCCGGGATAGCGAAAAATGTGTTCGTTAAGGTCGGAAAATTTCTATTTCCCAGTAGGATTCTTATGATATTAGTCTTTGTTGCAGGACCCTCGTGTTCCTTTGTTTTTAGGAGAAGACCATTTTTGAGACAGCTCAGGCCTTGATTGAGTTTATGAGGGGAGATCATTTTTTAAGACATGTTTTTGATACTAAAGTGTGGTGTACTCCACAATTTCCTTATGATATTCTTGTATCGTGAAACGAATTGACTTTATTGATGCAACTTGCGCTGAGTTTGCTCCAAAGGTATTAGACTTTACGAGTGTGGTGATTCCACTTCTATCATTTCGGATCCTCCTTCTTTTCATCCTTTGAAGAAGTGATGATGATTCTTGAGGAAGAAATAGAAAGAGTTTTTATAACACATGATGAATCTTTATACATGGATTTATATTTGAATTTAGTGTGAGGTGGGTGATGTAATTACTTGGAAAAATTTCTGATGTTTTAAATGATGGTCCTTTTTCACCACCCAACTCCTTTGAGTTCAAAAAGGGAAAGTCAAAAAATGTTGTATCGGTCAAAAACATCAAAGAGGAACCCCCGAGACTTGAACTCAAAGAAGTTGCCTTCTCATCTTGACATACGATTTTCTTGAAAAGGATAATAAAACTACCCGTCATAATTTCAAAGAACTAAAAGAGGATGAGAAGGTAAAAATTATTGAGGGTTTAAGGCTCACAAAAGTGCTCTAGCTAGTGGAAAAATCTCGACATTAAGGGATTTGTCCTAATGTTTGGTACACAAAAATTTTAATGGGAGGATGATTTACAAAACCGGTGGTTCAAACATGCAAAGAAAGGGGCAACCCTAAATTACAATGAGAGTCATTAAGAAAGAGGTCATTCAAGCTTCTTGATGCCGCGTGATTTTACCCATATCAGATAGCCCTTGGGTTAGCCGGTTCATTGCGTTTCCTAAAAAGGAGGGATGACCGAGTGATGTATGATGACAATGGAACTTATTCAACCGACTTGTGGACCGGTTGGAGAGTTCTTCATGATTATAAGGAAATTGAATGATGACACTAGGAAAGACCATTTTTCCCTTTCCTTTAATGGACCAATTGCTTGAAAGGTAGAGGGGAATGTGTTCTTTTGCTTCTTAGATGGATTTTTCCGGGTACTTTCAAATCCCGATTGACCCCCAAGACCAAGAGAAGACCACCTTTACTTGCCCTTATGGAACCTTTGCCTACAAAAGAATGCCTTTTGGCCTTTGTAATGCACCGGGGACCTTTCAAAGGTGCATGACGGCCATATTCCATGACATGATAGAGAAAACCATGGAGGTTTTTATGGATGACTTTTCGGTTTTTGGGGATAATTTTTCAAAGTGCCTTGATAATCTTGATAAAATGCTTAATCGATGTGAAGAAACAAATCTTGTGCTTAATTGGGAAAAATGCCATTTCATGGTAAAAGAGGGAATAGTTTTGGGACATAAAATTTCTAAAAGCGGTTTTGAATGTTGTTAGGGCATAAAGTAGAGTGATAGTTAAATTTACCTTACCCGACACGGTAAAAAGGTGTTCGAGTTTTTTTTAGGTCATGCGGGTTTTTATCGAAGGTTCATTCAAGATTTTTTAAAAATTGCAAGACCCATGACTCATCTTTTGGAAAAAGAAACTCCTTTTGTCTTTTCGGATGAGTGTAAACAAGCTTTTAATGATTATAGAAAGTAGTCTAATTGGAATCACCAATATGGTTGTGCCTAATTGGGGATTACAATTTGAAATCATGTTTGTGATGCTAGTGATTTTGCTCTTGAGTAGCCGTTCCAGGTCAATGAAAGGATAAACACTTTTCATCTATTCATATGCGTGTAAGTACTATGACATGGGTCTCAAAGTCATTACACTACAACCCGAAAAGGAAATGCTAGCCGCTAGGTTTATGCCTTAGAGAAGTTTAGACCCTACTCTAGTTCCTTATCAAAAAAAAAAAAAAAAAAAAAAAAAAAAAAAAAAAAAAATGACCATAGTGTAAGGATCATTCGGTATTAAGTACCTAATACTTATGCAAGATTGCTAGTCAAGGTTTACTTAGGTGGATTCTTTTACTCCAAGAGTTCAATCTTGAAATAAGGGACAAAAAAGGAGCTGAGAATGTAGCCGCCGATCACCTTTTAGACTAGAGAACCCTCACAAGAATGAACTTGAAAAGCAATTATACACCGAGTCTTTTCCTTTAGTTCATAGGGAATGTTGAAGAGGTCAAAGAGATTAATGTGAATGATAACTGTGCTTACATGATGTGATATGCTTTGTGATATATAACCACGCCATGGTTCGCCGACTAGCGAACTACCATGCGGGTAATTTTGTTAAAAAAAAGGTATGGGTTCTCAAACAAAAGTGAAAGTTTTTTCAAAGATGCTAAAACATTACTATTGGGATGAAAACCCATACTTGTTCAAAATTTGAGCGGATCAAGTCATTAGACGAGTGTTTTTGGCAAAGAGGCTTAATGAGATCTCATGGTTGTCACAACGGACCTATGGGGCCATCATAGTGCCAATTACACCGCTCATAAAGTCTTTGACTCCGGATTCTTTTGGCCCACCATCTATAAAGATGCTTTCAACTGGGTTAAAATATGTGATGCTTGTCAAAGACAAGGCAAAATCTCTCAAAGAGATGAGATGCCACAGAATACCAATACAAGTTTGTGAGATTCTTTGATTTGTGGGGGATGATTTCATGGGTCCAATTTCAATCAAGTAGTGGTAATAAGTACATTTGTTGCGGTGGGACTAGTTGTCCAAATGGGTGGAAGCTAGGCTTTACCTACTAATGATGCTCGAGTTGTTTGTAAGTTCTTGAAAAGTCTTTTTGCTAGATTTGGAACCCCTCGTGCTATAATAAGTGATAGAGGCACACATTTTTGTAATGACCAATTTGCTAAGGTCATGGCAAAGTATGGTGTGACCCATCGTCTTTCGACTCCTTACCACCCTCAAACGAGTGGTCAAGTTGAGGTTTCAAATAGGGGAATTAAAAGGATTTTAGAAGGAAATAGGTGAGAATAGTGCTTCTTGGAGGATAAGTTGTCGATGCTCTATGGGCTTTCCGAACGCCTTAAAACACCTATCGGATGTACTCTTATAGGTTGGTTTACGAAAAGCTTGCCATCTCCCTATTGAGTGGAAACAATAAAGCTTTTTGGGCCCTTAAGAAAGGAATAATTGAGACCTTGAATCTTGCGGGTAATATTAGAAAGTACAAATTAATGAGCTTAAAGAATTAAGGGGATGAAGCTTATGTGAATTATTTGTTTTATAAGGAGAAACAAAAGGTTTAACATGTTTCAAAGATTAAAAAACGAGTTTTTATTGTTGGGGTTAATGTGCTTTTTTGAACTCAGCGGATAAAGATTTTCTCGGGGAAGCTTAAATCTCGATGGTCGGGACCATTTACGATTGCTAATGTTTACCCATATGGAACAATTAAACTTTTTCAAAAAGATGGTCCAAATTTTAAAGTCAATGGTCATAGGGTGAAACACTATTTGGAGAGGATGTACCTAATGTGATTATCCCGGATGTTAAGACCGACCCACCATGATAACCTAGTTTGGGGAAATGAGTCAAGCTAGGGGACTCTATAATAAACAAGCGCGTCAGTGGGAGGCACCAATGTTATCCTTTTATCTTTTTTATTTCTATTTGCTTCCTAAGGACATAATTATTCGGGGTGAGTTAGCTTGTACTCGGGGAACAAAAAAAACTAAGCCGTTTTAAGTTGTTTATGAGCTAACAATGAAAATGATGAGAGGAAGCTTGTTCTCTTTCGTTCTTGTTGGTTGTTTGTTTCGTTCTAGGTTTCCGGTATTTTGGGGAATTTCATGGTTCAGATTGTGGAAGAACAAGCAATGCCACAATTTCATTGATGTCTCCAAATCTTCTCTTCTAAAGTGGGAAATTCTATCCCTTGTCTTTATCGAAACTAAACAATCTATTCTTTTGGAATGAATTAGAATTTTTGTTTAGATTCCTTTTGACCCTTATTTTTTTTAAACATTGAGGACAATGTTTCGTTTTAGTTTGGGGAAGGATATCTTCGATATTGACTTGCACTTCACGCAACCTTGTTTGAACCTTTTTGAATTACCTTTTTTGTGAAAAAAGTGGAAATTTTTAAAATTTTTGCTTGCAATAGAATTTTAGTTCGGGAAAAAACACTTTTTGGTAATCGTTGGTGAATAAGTGGAGTTAATTTTGGACTTAGACCGGGTGGAACATGCCACTAGTAGTTCTTTACCTAACTTTTGTGGGGCTAAGCTTCACAAATCCTATTGCAATGGATTTTAAAATGTGAGAACAAGAGTTGATGTTGTTAAAATAAGTGTATTTGCTTAAGCAAGGTTTATTTGGAAAACCTAAAGTTATATGAATGATTTGTGATTTTATACTCCCACATGTTCTTAATACACCTCATCATACGTGCTCTTTCTTAAATTTACCAAGTCAACATGTCTTTAGATACAGTCTTACATTTTGGAAAGTAATTCACTATATGTATGTAAGTTTTTTTGGTTTCATTTATAAGTTGATTTTCTAAAGTGAAAATTTTCCATTCACCTATATATTTAATTATAAAAAGAATCCAATGAATTTTCATTTCTATGCAAAGCATTATTTTTCGTGCATTGAAGCATTCGCAAAAAGAATAATAAATGCTATATATAGTTTTAATCTTGGGTAGTATCCATGTTGAGAGTGGAGTCTCGGATGGGGTCGCAACTAAGGGATTAAGATCTGTACGTGGAATCAAAGGTTCGTAGGGCATTCATCATAGGGAGCGCGGCCTAGGTGGTGATTGCAAACTAATGGACTATGGAGTCTAGGCTTGTAGGAGAAGGTGTGTCGCGATAACCCACTAAAGTTAGTAGCGGGAGGGGGGTTCGAACTTAAGAACAAGGTTGTTGATGCGATATCCTATTGAGGAGAAAGGCCTGAGTAGGGGTTGAACTAAAGTACGACATGCTATTGCAAAAAAAATAAAATAAAAAATAAAATAATTTATAGTATATTGAAAATAAAAGAATGGTAAAAATTTCATTTTCTTAAATCAAGTTATAAATTTTGTTTCCCAATTTCTTTTAGCTTTGAGTCAAGGTTTATCTGTGTTATTAACATTTAAGCTCATAAGGCTTAAGTGTAAAGCTTAGATGGATTTCAACTATAAAGATAAATTGATCTATGGTTAGTATGAAAAGAGGACACATCTTAATCATTAATTTATTCTTGGGAGTGAAAAGTTCACAAGTTGTAAGTATATTGACAATGATCTTGTTTAATAGCTTTGTTTAGTCTAGTGAAAAGTCAGGGAAGACGAATTTTCCTCTTTTGTGCTCTATTAATCGGGAGTAGCCTATTTCAATGAGCCTAAAAGTTGTAAAATTGCAATGATTGCCATTAATGTGTTTCTATGAGATAAAATGTTGAGAAAAAGCTTAAGATGTTTAAAAAGGGGATTCATAAAAGGTGAAAACAAGGGCATTTTGGAAACTTGTTAGTTTACAAAGTGTACGCTTAATAAAAATTGCGTGAGGACACGGCAATCCTTTAGTTTGGGGAATTTTGATAAGTGTTAAATTGTATACATAAAATACCTAGGATTTCGCCAATAAAAGACAAAAAATTATGCCAAAAAGATGGAAATATGTGTGCTTTGTGTTCTCAATGTGCAGAAAGGATATCAAGTAAAAGAGCAAAAAAGAGCAAAACCGACAAGAAATGAAGAGACAAGTAAGCAAGAGAGAGATTTGAAGCCAATATCAAAAGCCGGATCAAGACCGTGGTCGAGAAAAGACAAGAAAGTAAAGAAAAGGACAAAGGAAATGACCATTATACCCTTTGAGAAGATGAAAATTCTTCTTAAATCACCTTTGGTGATTTCTAAGCCATTGGATCACAAAAGCTCCAATAAAGAGCCCAACTCAAAGTCCATTTCTTGTTTCTCTAAAACTACAGGGCCAGAATGGCCAATCTTTTAAACTTCATTTATACAATTACATGGGTCACAATGAAACGGAGGGGACTAATTATGCAATAGGCCTAAAACTTCAAAAAACATGACGAGGGTTTATATTTTTTCCCTATACCACTTCATAACTACTTTTCCCGCAATAAAACCCGAACAAACCAAGCTTCCACCAAATCCTTTCCCCGTTCTCCCTACTCTTCCCAACCTGTATTTCCATCTTCCACGTCATTTTTATGACGTGGCAGCCTCCCATTGGTGCGAACACCTCACCAATATCATCCAACGGCCAAGATTTAAATAAAAATCATCCAACGGCTTGGAATGATGGAAGTTCTCATCTTCTCTTCGTTTTTTCCTATAAATAGAAGCTTAATATTCATAGTTAGGGAGAGAGTTAATTAGAAAGTTCAGTTTTTTTGTAATTTTTCTCTTTTCAATCTTATGTGTATTGTTCATTTTGTCGAATTAAACTTTTTAAATTTACAAGTTAGTTGTATTCTTTGTTTATTCTCTTGTACTCTTCTTTCTTAAGCAATAAAATAGTTGAGTTGTGTTTGTTTTAAAGCTTTCATGAAATAAGCCAGTTTTAGTTAATAAGCTTGTAATAAGCTCAATTTAGCTTATTCTGTTTTCCTTTAGTTCAGAAGTTGTTCAAATATTGTTAAAAGCTTTTAAAATACTGAATTTGTCTATTTTTGTTCACCTATGTTCATTTGAGTTAAATTTGATTCAATATTGGAAGCATTGATGAGAAATAAGCTCATTTCAGCTTATTGAGCTTAAGCTCAGGTTTTAGAGGCTAAGGTAGCCATTAGGATTTTGTTTTAAGGTCACTCACTCAACAAGAGTGACCTAGAGGTCAGAGACTACAATTCAAAGGGTTAGCTTCATGTTTTTAATTTTAGCATACGTTTAGCTTAATTCATTAGCTTATTGCATTATTTTTTTTTGTGTGCTTGAACCTTTTCAATATTGTTTAGTTAGTTTAGATATTCAAATGTTTTAAAGCTGTTGTGGCTAGAATCCATTAAGTTTTCATTACTTAAAGTTCTGTCCTTTAGAAAGTTTAAGCTAGCTGAGTAACTAGTTATTTTTAGAACATAAGCTTTAGTTTTAAGTGCTTAAATAACTTAATTAGTTGAGTTCAAGTTAGAGTAGATAAAAGGTTTTAGCAGATTTAGTTTTATAAATAGATTTTAAGTAAAATTTAGTTTGGATAGTGTTAGTTAAGTAGTGTTTGGGACAAGAAGTTTTTGACCTTAAAAGTCAACATGATTCTGTCAAAATACTTTACATAGTTTAGATTTTCAGAGTTATCAAGTTTAAAAGAGGATTTGAAAGTTAGTTTGTAGAATTTCAAGATTTATAGCTTAAAAAGTTTTTGCTAGCACCAGGGCAGTTTTATGTGCAAAGTAGATTTAAGTGTTAAGTAATTCACAAGCATTTTAGAGTTCAAACTTGGTAAATGTAGATTTAGTAACATTTAGTGAGTTGGTTTATGAGTCCTCACCTTAGAAATTTGTCCTGCACTTAAGGTATTTGCCAATTATCTATGCATAGGCCAGTAGTAACTAGTTACTTACTGCTGTTCTCACCCAATTTTCTAGCTTTATTTTTAGTACTTGTAATTAATACTAAGTGCTATTTCCTAATTACAAGTACTAAAAATTAGCTAGAAAATTGGTGAGAATCAGCAGTAGTAACTGAGTTACTACTGCTTATGCTGATATACTTGGCAAATACCTAAGTGCAGGCCAAATTTCTAAGGTGAGGACTCATAAACCAACTCACTAAGTGTTACTAAATCTACATTTACCAAGTTTGAACTCTAAAATGCTTGTGAATTACTTAAAACTTAAATCTACTTTGCACTTTAAACAATCTGCCTTGGTGACTAGCAAAAACTTTTTAAGGCTATAAAGTCTTGAAATTCTACAAACTAAGTTTCAAATCCTCTATTTTAACTTTATAAATCTGAAAATCTAAACATGTAAAGTATTTTGTACAGAATCATGTTGAACTTTTATGGTCAAAAACTTCTTGTCCCAAACACTACTTAACTAACACTATCCAAACTAAATTTTACTTAAAATCTATTTATAAAACTAAATCTGCTAAAACCTTTTATCTACTCTAACTTGAACTCAACTAATTAAGTTATTTAAGCACTTAAAACTAAAGCTTATGTTCTAAAAATAACTAGTTACTCAGCTAGCTTAAACTTTCTAAAGGACAGAACTTTAAGTAATGAAAACTTAATGGATTCTAGCCACAACAGCTTTAAAACATTTGAATATCTAAACTAACTAAACAATATTGAAAAGGTTCAAGCACACAAAAAAAAATAATGCAATAAGTTAATGAATTAAGCTAAACGTATGCTAAAATTAAAAAACATGAAGCTAACCCATTTGGTATTGTAGTCTCTGACCTCTAGGTCACTCTTGTTGAGTGACGTGACATTAAAACAAAATCCTCAATGGCTACCTTAGCCTCTAAAACCTGAGCTTAAGCTCAATAAGCTGAAATGAGCTTATTTCTCATCAATGCTTCCAATATTGAATCAAATTTAACTCAAATGAACATAGGTGAACAAAAATAGACAAATTCAGTATTTTAAAAGCTTTTAACAATATTTGAACAACTTTGAATAAAGAAAACAGGAATAAGCTAAATTGAGATTATTAAATCTTATTACTAAAATGGTCTTTATTTCATGTGAAAAGCTTTAAATAACAAACTACGAACTCAACTTTTTTATTGCTAAGAAAGAAAAGAGTACAAGAGAATAACAAAGAATACAAATACTTGTAATTTTAAAAAGTTTAATCGGGACAAAATGACAATACACATAAGATTGAAAGAGAAAAAATTATAAAAAATGAACTTTCTAATTAAAACTCTCTCCCTAACTATAATATTAAGCTTCTATTTATAGGAAAAAAACGAAGAGAAGATGAGAACTTCCATCATTCCAAGCCGTTGGATGATTTTTATTTAAATCTTGGCCGTTGGATGATATTGGTGAGGTGTTCGCACCAATGGGAGGCTGCCACGTCATAAAAATGACGTGGAGATGGTAAATACGAGGTGGAGGAAGAGTAGGGAGAAACGGGAAAGGATTTGGGAAGCTTGGGTTTGTTCGGGTTTTTGGCGGGAAAAGTAGTTATGAAGTGGTTATGGGAAAAATTAAACCGCGTTTGTTTTTGAAAGTTTAGGCTAATTGCATAAGTAGTCCCTCCGTTTCTTTGTGACCCATGTAGTGTATAAATGAGTTTAAAGATTGGCATTTCTGGCCCTTGTAGTTTTAAGAACAAGAAATGGACTTTGAGTTTGGGCTCTTTATTGGGCTTTTGTGATCCGAATGGTGTAGAAAGGCCCAAAGGGTATTTTAGTAATTTTGCATCTTCTTCAAAGGGTATAATGGTCATTTCCTTTGTCCTTTTCTTTACTTTCTTGTCTTTTCTCGACCACGGCTTGATCCGGCTTTTGATATTGGCTTCAAATCTCTCTCTTGTACTTGTCTCTTCATTTCTTGTCGGTTTTTGCTCGTTTTTGCTCTTTTTGACTTTGATATCCTTTCCTGCACATTGAGACACAAAAGCACACATATTTCCATCTTTTGGCATATTTTTTTGCTTTTATTGGCGAAATCCTAGGTATTTTATGTATACAATTTAACACTTATAAATAATTCCCCAAACTAGAGGATTGCCGTGCCTCCGCAATTTTATATAAGCTTTACCACTTTGTAGCTAACAAGTTTCCCAAAATGCCTTGTTTTCACCTTTTATGATCCCCATTTTTAAAACATCTTAAGCTCTTCTCACATTTTATCTCATAAGAAACACCATTATTGGCAATCATTGCAATTTTACCAAATTTCTAGGCTCATTGAAAATTAGGCTACTCCCGATTAATAGAGCAAAAGAGGAAAATTCGTCTTCCCTGGTCTTTTCACTAGACTAAACAAAGATATTAACAAGATCTATTGTCAATATTACTTACAACTTCGTGAAACTTTTCACTCAAGTATAAATTAATGATAAGATGTGTGCACTCTTTTCAATCTTAACCATAGATCAATTATCTTTATAGTTGATATTCCATCTAGCTTTTCATTAAGCCTATGAGCTTAAATGTTAATACACAGAATAAACCTTGACTCAAAGCTAAAAGAAGAGGGAACAAAATTTTTTAAAACTTGATTTAAGAAAATGAAATTTTTACCATTCTTTTATTTACAATATACTATAATTATTTTATTATATTTTTATTTTTTTATTTTATTTTTTTGCAATAGGAATGTTGTTCTTAGTTCGAACCCCTTCTCAGGCCTTCTCCAAAATAGGATTATCGCATCAAAAAAACCGGTGTTCTTAGTTCGAACCCACACTCCGCTACTAAACGTTTTGTGGTTATAGCTACCAACACCTTCTTGCCTACATAGCTAGAATCCAAAGTCCTTAGTTGCAATCACCAACTAGGGGCCGCAGCTCCTAGTGAGGTGCATACGAACCATGATTCCACGTACATAGTCTTAATCCTTAGTTGCGACCCCTATCCGAGTCGCAATCTCAACATTGGATACGCACGATTAAACTATATATTGCTTTATTATTATAATTTTGCGAAGGCTTATAAATTTTGGCACGAAAAATTATGCTTTTGCATTAGAAATGATTCATGGCATTCTTTTTATAATTATATTTTTGGTGTTTGAAATGGAATATTTTTCACTTTTGAAAATCACATATAAATTTGAAAAGCCCAAAAATCTTACTTACATAATAGATGAATTACTTTCCAAAATGTAAGACTTTTTCTAAAGACATTGGTTGACTTAGTTAAATTAAAAAGAGCACGTATGATTAGGTGTGTTAAGAGCTTGTGGGAGTAAAAAGACACAAATCATTCATATAAGCTTTAGGTTTTCCAAATAAACCTTGCTTTAAGCAAATACAATTATATTAACTAATCATCTCTTGTTTCTTCACATTTTTAAAATCCAATGCAATAGGTTTTGTGAAAGCTTTATAGCCCCACAAAAGGTAGGTTAAAGAACTTGCTAAGGCAGTTTTCACCGGTTAGTCAAAATTTAACTACTATTTTTCACCAACGGATTACCAAAAAGTGGTGTTTTTCCCCAAACTAAACTTTTATTGCAAGCAAAAAAATTTAAAATTTTCCACTTTTTTTTCAAAAAAGGTAATTCAAAAAGGTTCAAACAAGGTTGCGTGAAGTGCAAGTCAATATCGAAGATATCCTTCCCCAAACTAAAATGAAACATTGTCCTCAATGTTTAAAAAAAATAAGGGTCAAAAGGAATCTAAACAAAAATTCTAAGGTCATGCCAAAAGAATAGATGTTAGTTCGATAAAGACAAGGATATGAGATTTCCCACTTTATGAAGAGAAGATTGGAGTCCATCAATGGAAATTGTGGCATTCGCTTTGTTTTCACAATCTTGGAACCATGAATTCTCAAAAAATCCGGAAAAACTAAGACAAACAAACAACCATCTAGAAGAAAGAGAACAAAGCCTCTCTCATCATTTTCATGTTTGCTTCATAATCAACTTAATAACGGCTTTAGTTTTTTGTTCACCGTAGTACAAGCTATACTCGACCCGAATTAATTTGTCCTTAGGGAAAGCAAAGAGAAATAGTAAGAAGATAAAAAGGATAAGCATGGGGTGCCTTCCCACGAAGCGCTTGTTTATTATAGAGGTCCTAGCTTGACTCATTTCCCCAAACTAGGTTTATCATGGTGGGTCGGTTAACTCCGGGATAATCACTTAGGTCCATCCTCTCAATTTAGTGTTTCACCCTATGACCATTGCCATTTAAATTTGGACATACTTTTGAAAAAGTTTTATTGTTCCATATGGGTAAAAGCATTAGCAATCGTTAATGGTCCGACCATCAAGATTTAAAGCTTCCCCGAGAAATATTTAGCTTGATGTTTAAAAAGAAGCACTTGATCCACAACCATTAAAAACTCGGTTTTATCTTTGATCTTTGTAACTTTTTGTTCTTCTCCTTATAAAACAAATAATTTCATAAGCTTCATACCATTAAATCGTTAAGCTTCATTAATTTGTAAATCTTTCTATTTTTTACCGCAAAGATTATGGTCTAAAATTAGTCTGCTTAAGGGGCCAAATAGCTTTTGTTCAACTCAATAGGGAGATGGCATGCTTTTCCGTTAAACCAACCTATAAGGAGTACATCGATAGGTGTTTTAAGGCGGTTCGGAAAAAGCCCATAGAGCATCGTCAGCTTTCACTCAAGAAGCTCTATTTACCTATGTTCTTTCTCAAATCTTTTAATTCCCCTATTTGAAACCTCACATTGACACTGTTTGTGGGTGGTAAGGACATCGAAGACGATGTGTCACACACCACTTTTGGCATGAACTTTGCTAAAATTGTCATTACAAAAAATGTGTGCCTCTATACTTATTATAGCTCGAGGGGTTCAAATATAGCAAAAAAGGGGACTTTTTCAAGGAAACTTACAAACAACTAGGTGCTCATTAGTAGGTAAAGACCTTAGCTTCACAACCATTTGGACATAAATAGTCCACGAAACTAGATGTACTGTTTTCCTCTACTTGATGGAATGGACCATGAAATCAATCCCCACAAATCAAAGAATCTCACTACTTGTATTTGGTATTCAGTGGCATCTCATCCTCTTTGAGTGATTTTCATGTCTTTGGACAAAGCATCACAAAATGTTTATACCAAGTTGGAAAGTATCTTTATAGATGGTGGGCCAATAAGAATCGGAGTCAAAGGTACTTTATTGATTGCGGTTGTAATTGGCACTATGATTGGCCTCACAGGTAGGTCAGTTGTGACAAAGCCTTGGAAATCTCATTAGCCTTTTGCCAAAAAAACACATCGGTCTAATGACTTGATCGCACAAAATTTTGAACATTTATGGGTCATCCCAATAGTATGTTTATGCATCTTTGAAAAAACTTTCTCTTTTGTTGAGATACTCATTAATTTGTTAACATAAGTCAGCATCGGTAGGTCGCTAAGTCGGCGAATACCATGGCGTTGGTATTATCACTAAGCATATGTCTCATCATTAAGCTCAATTATCATTCTCATTTATCTCTTTGAACTATTCTACTTTCCCTAGAGTGGAATCTAAAGGAAAAGGAATCGGGTTATATTTTTGCTTTTCAAGTTCATTTCTTGTGAGGGTTCTCTAGTCTAGAAAGGTGATCGGCGGGCTACATTTCTCAAGGCTCCTTTTTTGTACCTTTGTCAAGATTGAACTCTTGGTGTAAAAGAATCACCTAAAGTATCCTTGTCTTTGCATCTTGCTTTGCCAGTAGGTACTTAATTAGTCCGAATTGGATCCGTATCACTATGGTCTTTGATAAGACTAGGATTGGGTTCGAAATTCTTATGGCTATAGTACGATACGGCTAGCATTTCCTTTTCGGTTGTAGTGTATGAAGTGGCCCACTGCATAGTCCTTACTCGCATAGTGTTATAGGATGATTGTGTTTATCCTTTTATTTTGACTAGAACGGCATCCAGTGCAAAATCACTAGCATATCACTTGGTTTTGCAATAATTTGTTTAATCCCATTTAGGCCAACAAGTATTTGGTGATTCAATTTAACTTCTTTCTAAATCATTAAAAGCTTGTTTACCTCTCTTCGAAAAGTCAAAAGGTAGTTTATTTTTCCTTAGATGAGTTCATGGGTTCTTGCATATTTTTGAAATCTTGAATGAACTTCGATAAATACAGCATGACCTAAAAAACTTTCGAATCCTTTTTACCGTGGGTCGGGTAGGTAATTTAAACTATCACTTCTACTTTTGCCCTATCAACTTCTAAACTGCTTTTAGAAATTTTATGTCCCAAAACTATTCCTTCTTTTACCATGAAATGACATTTTTTACCCAATTAAGCACAAGATTTGTTTCTTCACATTCGATTAAGCATTTTGATCAAGATATCATAGGCACTTTGAAAAATTATCCCAAAAAACCCGAGAAAATGTCATCCATAAAAACACTCCTATGGTTTTCTCTATCATGTCATGGAATATGGCCGTCATGCACCTTTGAAAGGTTCCCGGTGCATTACAAAGGCCAAAAGGCATTCTTTTGTAGGCAAAGGTTCCATAAGGGCAAGTAAAGGTGGTCTTTTCTTGGTCTTGTGGGTCAATCGGGATTTGAAAGTACCCGGAAAATCCATCTAAGAAGCAATAGAACTCATTCCCCGCTAACCTTTCAAGCATTTGGTCCATAAAAGGTAAGGGAAAATGGTCTTGACTAGTGGCATCATTCCAATATTTCCTATTAATCAATGCAAACTCTCTCAAACCGGTCACAAGTCGGGTTGGAATAAGTTCAATTGTCCTTCATTAATCACTCGGTATCCCTCCTTTTTTAGGAACGCAATGGATACGGGCTAAACCAGGGCTAATATGATATGGGGTAAATCAAGCCGGCATCAAGAAGCTTGATGGACCTCTTTTTAATGACCTCATGTATTTTTTAGGGTTGACCCTTCTTGGCATTTGAACCCACCGGTTTGTAAATATCTCCATTAAATTTTTGTGGTACAAACTTTCTAGGTCAATTCCCTTATGTCGGAGATTTCCAAGCTAGAGCCACTTTTGTGTGCCTTAAGAACTCATTAAGTTTTACCTTCTCATCCTCTTTTTAGATCTTTTGAAATTATGAAGGGTAGTTTATTGTCTTTTCAAGGAAATGCGCTATTCAAGTGAGAAGGCAACTCTTTGAGTTCAAGATCGGTGTGGTTCCTCATTGTATGTTTTGACGATTCAACATTTTTGATGCCTTTTGAACTAAGAGGTAGTGGAGTGGTTGAAAAGGATCATCATTTAAACTTAAGCAATTTTTCCAAGTATGTTACATCACCCTCATCATCTATTAATTCATCATTTAAATCCATGTTTAAAGATTCTTCAGTTTTAAATTACTCTTATATTTCTCGTCTCAGAATCATCTCACTTCCTTCAAACAGGAGTGAAGATTGGAGGTTCCGAAATGATAGAAGTGGAATCACCACTCTCGGTAAAGTCTAGGGACTTTTGGGAGCATACTCAGCCAAGTTGCACAATAGGTCATTTCGTTTCACGGATTCAAATTTATCATAAGAAATTGTGGGGTATCACCACTTTAGTATCAACTATCATGTATTAATATGATCTCCCCCTCATAAACTTCATTCAGGCATGAGCTGTGCTCAAAAATTGGGTCTTCCTAAAATCAAAGGAACTCCGAGGTCTGCAACTAAAGTCTAATTATCATATAATAGACTGGGGGAGGAAATAGAATTTTCCGGACCTTATTCGGAACCATTTCGGCTATCCCGAGGGGTTTAGAAATTGTTCGGTCGGTGCCTAATTCTATGAACCATATAGTAATTGTAAGGTCGGGAAGTCCAATGTTTTTTTCCATATAGACAAGGGCATGAGATTGAACTTGCAACTAGATCCGCTAGTGCCCAACGTGATTATCATACTCCCCAAAATCACAAGGGAATGGAAATTCGTTCCTGGGTCACCAGCTTTTCGGGAGTTTTTGAGGGAATGACCGCGGAGCGTTTGCATTCATTGGTGTTCTTTGTATCTAATCAATTTGTCATTATTACTTTACAACTTTTTTATCATTAAGGCAAATTTGGCATGTGGACAAGAGATCGACAAAGCTTAAGCTCAAGTGAAAGATCACGGGAGATTTCTATGAAACTTTGAAGGCTAAGATATCATCTCTTTCACGATTCTTGTCCTTTTCAACTCTTGAAGGGTAAGGCAAATTTGTCTTGGTCTTGAAAGGTTCATTAACAACTCTAGGCTCAACAATGGGTTCTTTTTCTCTATTTTGGACCTTTTCCTTGATTTGAACTACCGGAGGTTGGACTTTGTGGTAACTTTGTGACTTGTAGGTTGCACTTTGGTCCTTTGTCCACCTCAGTTTTCCCTTACCTTCCTCCTTGTCCGGATTGACATAAGGGGGAGGCATTGGGAGGTTAATGGTCATAATTAGGGGCCAAAAACCACTCCTTGTGGTGATAGCCTTGACTTCATTTCTAGGATTTTAGGAATAGATTACTGGTTAAAGTCCCGAACCGATTGCATTGTTATTTCCCATTTGCTGTTTGAAACATGTTAAGCATCTTACTTTTGAAAATCATTGCTTCATTTTGAAAAAATTCTTGTTGTTTCCCACTTTTGAAATCATTTAATTCTTTTTGCTGTTTATTCAATAAAGTAAACATCATTTGCTTTTGTGTCAAGCCTCAAATCTAGCATATGTCACGGAACTTGGTACACGGGGACTTGATATGCTTGAGTTGTTGTGTTAAGCCCGAGTTAGTCCATGGTTTAACTTGGTTCCCATTATTCCCAGTTCTATTATAACCTTGATTAGCATTCACATTCCTATTGTTATTCTGTTGATTAAAGCCCGGTGGTCTTATTTGGTTCGCTAAGTTGGGAGGGACGTTCATCAGTATTTCCATTTTGAACAAGTTTACCGACCGAAGCGGTTTGTTTGAAATTGTTAAAAATTATCATGATTAAACGGGGGTACTCATAACCTCATCGAGTCATTGGGCTCACAACAGTTATAACTATGATTTACTACACAAGTAGTACACTTTCCTTCATGCTTTATTCGGTACGGGAGTAGGCACAAGAGCTTTCATCTTATTTTTCATTCTTCATTTCATTCCTAAAAGTCAAGTCATCTTATCCTTCTATGACGCTGCATTTGTTTGGAATTCAAAGTTAGATGATGGAAGTAGAAGATAAATGGAGGGAAGCATTCGTACTCAATCGCATCTCGGCGTTCCTGTTTAACATTCTAACATTTGGCTTTATTCTATAAGATTTGTTGTCCTCTCGGTGGGACTTTTGTTAGAGGAAAATTTCAACCGGCAGCGGGAAATTAAGAGAATCTTGATGCATTGTAGCTCAAGAATTATGATGTGTCTAATGTGCATCGAGCGAAAACCCGTGATGAGGACTCTTCATTAGAAGTTCCTTGAATGCTCCAAGCTTCGGAAAGAAAGATCTTGAGCAATTTGTCGTAAATTCATTTATTTCATTCCGAAGATTGGTAGTCCTTAGAGGTGGAAAGAAAAAATTAATGAACTTAGACCACTAGTCATCCCCATTGTTAAGAATAGAATTCGGGGGTTCTTTGTCGAGCCATGTTTTGGCAACCCCCGTCAAGAGAAAATGGAAAGAGAAAGGAGTTTGATGTGGTGTTATGTACTCAGGGTACCTTTGATTTCTATTTGTTATGCTCTTGAAATGACGAATGTGATTGAGGCTCCTATCAATACCTCCTCGAAAAAATTCGGATTTTGAACAAGATTAATGAGAGAGGATTATGTTTCAAAGTTTTGAGCATTTGATGGGTGGTAATATAGCACTTTCAAAAACCCCCCGGTGGAGCTTGAAGTTGCTCGCCATAGGTCGGTAATCGGCCATTGGGAATCGGATTCCGTATCAAAAATAGGGATTGCTCTTGCTGTGGCTCGTGAACGTCTGACTGGATTACCGTCTTTCGGAATTGTTGTATTCCAGGAAGAACGATCGTGCGCATGCATAGTGAAATAAAAGACAGAATTTGGGATTGTAACTTCCCAAACTGTCGATTAAGTCCTTCTTGTTTCATTCTTTTGTTCTTTTGTCTCATCAAATCTATAATTCCCAACAAACCGTTAATTACAAGCTTCACGATAAGTCTCCAAGATTACGCACAAGTGAGCGGAAAGGCTTAGCGAGCCGCAATGACTTCTTAGCAAGTAGCTATCACCTTTCCTTATACTCACCTTATAGTTTGTAAACTCGAAGGTCCGTCGTACCTCGCAAGTAACTCACGATTAATTTTGTTGTTTATTGGAATGGTTTAAGATGGATAGCTAGTATCCAAATATGTTTATTTTATTTTTGTATTTTAACTAATTCGATAGGAATCGAATTAATGAACGTTTTGTATTTATATACAAAAATAGCAAAGTAACTTCCAAAAAGGAAGGGTCTTCAAAACTCTACTTCAACGAATATCCTCAAAAATCGTTCACGTCTTCCCCGGCAACGGCGCCAAAATTTGGTAACGTGTGTAAGCACTAGTCAAATTTATATATGTATAGTATAAATCCCGTGACAATTCTTTCCAAATTACTTCTCAAACAAGAGAAAATAAAAGGATAAAATCTCACTTAAGAAAACACAATACGTATATTTTTAACCGGGAAGTATTTTCTTCTCGGGTCGTATCCCAACGAAGTCGTGAATTGAAATTCGGGAATAATTCGGATTCGAGTCAAGAATGGATAAAGGATTTTTGAATTTTGAATTACACTACGAATATAATAGCACAATTAAACTATAGAAACTATTAAAGGATTAAAAACGTTTAACTAATACGAAAAATTAACAAACGTGAATTAAAAACGTGAGCTAAAACTGAAATTTAAAATCTAAGGCACTTCTTTTAACAAATTTTATACCTAAAAATCACAAATTTAAAAAGAAAATTTTAGGAAAAAGAATTAGAATTTTTTAGCTATTTTTGAATTTTCTATGATTTTTTAAAGAAAAATGAATTAACTAAAAATACACTTTTTCTAAAATTTAACACTAAAATTCTATTTTTATTTTTCAAAAATACTAGAATTAAAAAGAAAATTATTACAAAAAGAATTAGCTAACTAGCTCAACTCTAAATCCTAAAAACTGAAATTTTGAAAATAAGCTCTAATATGAATATAGATAGAAAATTAAAGAAAAATGCTTTTTAACTACTTTAAATGTGCAGAAATTTAATGGAACAAAAATGCCCAATTTTTATAAACTAATTGAACCCTAATTTTATCAATTAAAACTAAACCCTAATTTTATTTAAACTAATTTTGAAAATATTAAATCTATTTATTATTCTAGAAAGAACAGGGTAGAAATTGTAAAAGACTAAAGTAAAGGGTAGGCGGGAAAACTAAATGAAATTTACACTCTAATGAAAACAGTAAACCTCTAACTATCTAGAAATTACAAAACAAACCCTACGACTCAGCTTATTTTTGGCTTATTTAAAAAGTGAAAATAAGCAAAAACTTAAAACTACATGGGGAGATAAAGGGTGTAGAAGAAAGAAACAAAGCTTGAAGATAGAGCTTATCTCTACAAACTTACAAAGCATATAACTACTTTTAACAACTTAATAAGCTAGAAAACTTAGCTTTTTAAAACTGTTACAGAAACTAGCCCTTAACTAATTTTTTCAATATTTTGCTTATTCCTAGCTTATTACTTCATGAAGGTTAAAACTAAAAGAAGCTAAATGGAGATTAAGATGTGTACTAGGTATATCTAGAAAGAAATAAGCTAAAGGTTAACAAGATTAACAAGAAATTTGAACTTAAAAATCTAAAATTCAGCTTATTGACTGATTTTAAGCTAAACTTAATAGGCTTTCTAGCTTATTACTAAATCCTAGAAGCTAATATTTTGGAAATAAGCTATTCTATGACTATTGAGTACACCTAGCTAAAAGGATTTTTAAATGAACAACTAGAAAAGAGAGATCTAAAAGAAATAAGCTAGTGATCTCATTTGCTTTTTTATACTACTTTGGGAAGATAAATATAAGCGGGACTTAAAAGGCTAAAATGAAATCTAAAGATTAATTTTGTTAAGCTAATGGAAAACCTACAAAATGCTATAATTCTAAATCCAAACTATCTAAGAAAGAATTCTAAAAGGAAACTAGAAATTGATGAGCAACAGCAGTTAATACTGCTGTTTACTTCCTAATTATGCTGATGCACTTGCCACCAACTCAAATGCAGGCTAAATTTTGAAGTTAGAACTCTTTAAACTATCTATCTAAATGTATCTAAACCTAAATTAACTATGCTTGAACTCTAGAATGCCTTGAAGACACTTAACTACAAATTCTTCTTAATCCTAAAACTGTCCTGGTGCTAGGACAAGTATTTTAAACTCTAAACTTTGAATTTATACAAACTAATTCTTAAAAGCACTTTAAATCTTAATTATAACTCCTAACTCAACTATGCAAAAGGTTTTGACAGGAGAATGTTGACTTTACAAGTCAAATACACCTTAAACCAAACACTCCTTAAGTCTAACTGTCCCAACCTTATTGTACTTAAAAACTATTTTAAAAACTAAAACAGCTAAAACCTTTTATCAACTCACACTAGAAATCACCTAATTAAGCGAAATGAGCAAAAAAAAAAAAAAAAAAACCCTTTTACAGCTTAAAATGAATATTAGCAGTTACTCACCAATCCTATTACACTAGAATGGGCAGATTAAAGGAAATGACAGCTTAATGATTCTAACTACAATTAACTAAGAAATATTTGAATATCTAAACTTAGCTAAACAATTTTGAACAAAATTAAGCACATAAAAAAAACAAGGCATTAAGCTACTAGAATAAGCTTCAACTGATAGAAATGAAATATAGAAAATTAAACCTGAAATTTGAAGTCTCTTCACACTAAGCTATCCAAGAGTAGAAGCTTAGTGTTCCTAATGGCTTCCAAAGCCTCTAAACCTCAATAAGCTCAATAAGCTGAATTGACTTATTAGCTCCTTAATTGCTCTAATTTGAACAATGTGAATTCCAATTGGACCATCATTTGAACTATATTAGACAAAAACAGTATTTAAAAGAATTCTTGGAACATTTGGACAACTTGAGAGCTTAGAGAAAATAGAATAAGCTAAAAACAGCTTATTACAAGCTTATTAGCTAAATTTAGCTTTTAACATGAAAATTTGAGAACAAACAAAACTCAACTAGCTTGATTACTTAGAAATGAAGAGTACAAGAGTAAGTACAACTGAATTTAAAAGTTTGAGCTTGATTGAAAACGATGAATAGTGAACAAAAGCTTAAAAAGGAAAAATTACAAGTAAAACTGAAAATTAACTAACTAACAATTAACTAACTCTAACTCTGAATGCTTGAGCTTCTATTTATAGAGAGATGATGATAGGATGAGAGCTTGACTCTTATGACAACCGTTGGATCTTATTTACGTAAATTCAAATCCTTGATCTTAAATTGATGAGTGTTCCGGGCCATAGATATTTTGGACACGTGTTCGAAATGATGTGGAATTGGGTTAAATACGAGGTAAAGTTGCTGTGAGAAGAAGGGAGAAGGATTTAAGCAAGTTGGGTTTGTTGGGGATTTGGGCGGGAAAAACAGTTAGGGTTGGTTAGGGAAATTTTAAGCCGCGCTTTGTTTTGAATCTTTGAAGAAATAGCAAAAGTAGTCCTTGCGTTTCATTTTTCCTTTTGTAGTGTAAAAAGTAACTTTTGAACTTGACAACTTTGGTCCTTGTGGTTTCTATTTCCTTTTTCTTCTTTTATAAACAAACTTTCTCACTTTGACAACTTTGGTCCTTTGACTTCAAAACATCCAAATAAGCCCTTGAACTTTGCAAACTTGTCATTATTGATCCTTTGACTTCAATTGGGTCTTCATTGACTTTCTTTTCTTGTTGTCAGGCTGATCCGGCTTTGATATATTTTCTCAAATCTCTCTCTTGTACTTGTCTTTTCCGTTTCTTGTCGATTTTTGGTCGTTTTTGCTCTTTTTGACTTTAATATCCTTTCCTGCACATTATGACACAAAAGCACACATATTTCTATCTTTTGGCATATTTTCTTGGCTTTTATTGGCAAAATCCCGGGTATTTAATGTATACAATTTAACACTTATCATTGCCCAACGATAACTGCTATGCCAAAAGCAGATCACTCTAGGAATTCTAGTCCCTTCTCTGACTTCAAACACTTTGTTTGCTCAACTTGTCAAAAATGTGTCTTTAGTAAAAATCATGATGTCTGTATAACAAAATTCCTTAAAGAAGTGAATTCTTGTGTTAAGATTCAATCCCTTAAGACTAGAGACAGTACCAAACCCGTTGAACAAACGAGTCACACTCAGAAACCTAGTTGGCGGATTGTTACATTACATAGGTTTTCTCCCAATAAGTCTTCCGTTGTGCATGAGAAAATAAACACTCCTAGATCTTGCCTAAGGTGGATACCGACGGGTAGAATTTTTAACACTGCTGGTCTTAGGTGGGTTCCAACTGGAAAGAAATTCACCTCTAGCACAACCAAGGTTGACTATGAACCCCTAAATGGTTCAAATAAAGATATCACTAACCCATATGAATGCAATCAAACTCTTAATGTCAGTGCAGGTACTCTTAACTTAAGTGCAGGTACATCTTTCAATCCTAAAAAGGAAAGCCTTAGAGTTTGGTTACTAAAAAGTTGATGTCTAAGAATCAAGTGCCTCAGGGGATTCACAAACAAAAACAGTCTCCTAATAGTTCTCAAGGTGTTAAAGAACAACAATAACAACGTGCATATTTTGATGATCCATGCCATGAACTTCTCCATAAGGTCTACATTTCACAGGGATCATCTTCAAATGTACACAAATGATTACATGAACTATGGCATCTGCAGACAACACTTCAGGCCCCGCTCCTCAAAGAAAAGAAAAGTTTACGCTTCAATGCGCTTTATCTTTAAAAGAAGAGAAGTCTTCTTGTTTTCAACCATTCTCATTAACATTTTTCATATTTTCCCATGCTCATTCAGTCATTAAGTGGATCAACGTACATTAGCTTTTATTCTAATTCACTAGATCAAAAAAAATGGCAATCACATATGCAATTTTTGAAGGGGGAGAATAAGTGAATCAAATGTGATCAATACGGTTTAACTTGGTCTTTCAATATGTATGAAATGGTCAAATGGCTTTCGAACACAGCAGTTCAGGACCCACACTTCATGAAATGACTCCTGCAACAATTAGTTCAGGACTCGTGCCAAACCCTCCTCCTTCAACACCGTTTGTACCACCTTCAAGAACTGATTGGGATCTCTTGTTTCAACCATTTTTTGATGAATTACTCACTCCTCCACCTAGTGTTGATCACCCAACCCCTGTAGTAATTTCTCCAATTGCTGACGTAGTTGCTCTAGAACCCGCTGCATCAACCGGTTCACCTTCTTCAACAACAGTTGACCAAGATGCACCATCACCTAGTAACTCTCAAACAACACCCGAAACTCAATCTCCTATCATTCTTAATGATGTTGAAGAAGACAATCATGACTTAGATGTTGCACACATGAATAATGATCCGTACTTTGGTATTCTAATTCCAAAAGCTCCTTCTGATCAATCTTTATCAACGGATATTAGTCATACAATTATGCATCCTGATCACCAAATTTCTGAACATAATAGCAAATGGACTAAGGATCATCCACTTGAAAATATAATCGGTGAACTCGATAGACCAGTTTCTATAAGGATGCACATACAATACGGCAAGCATCTTCACCTATTAGTACTAGATGCTTTCCCCACACTGCTGTTGAACCCAACCCTTACAAAAGCTTACTCCAATCCTGCTTGATCGAAGAAATCACAAGAAGAATGCTCAGGGAGTTCGAAATGCCATTAGAGTATGGGATTTCGTACCACGACCCAGATAAAGTTATGTTATTAGCTTTGAAGTGGAATACAAGGGGCTAGACGAACTGGAAGGTATTCTAAAGAACACAGCTCGGTTAGTGGCTCGTGGTTACCGTCAAGAAGAGGGAGAAATGATTTGAAGAGTCTTTTCTCTGGATGCAAGACTTTATAGCTATAAAGGATTTTTTCTTTGCGTTTTTCCGCATCACAGAACATGGACGTCTACAAATGGATTGTGAAGACATGCATTCTAAAAGGTAGTCTGTGGGAAGAGGTTTATGAGTTAAGCCAAGCCGGACTTGGGGGGGGGGTATGTGGATCCAGATAACCCCAATCACATGTACAAGCCAAAGAAAGCTCTTTATGGGTTAAAACAAGCTCCACGCGCGTGGTATGATATGTTGTCTTCATTCCTGCTATCCCAAGACTTCTCCAAAGGCTCAGTGGATCTTACTTTGTTCATGCGTAGGGAAGGCAAGAAATTACTTATGGTACAAATATATGTCGATGATATTATCTTTGTTGTATCTACACCTAAACTTTTTGACCTATTTGCTAAAATCATGTGTTTAAAATTTAAGATGTCAATGATGGGCAAAATCTCATTTTTCTTAGGACTACAGATTTTTCAAAATCCCAGAGGCATATTTATTAACCAGTCAAAATATGCCCTTGAATCTTTAAAGAAATAAGGTTTTGACACTTGTGACCTAGTGGATACTCCCATGGTGGAGAAATCCAAACTGGATGAGGATAAAGAAGGGAAAGCCGTTGATTCGTCACACTATTGTGGTATGATTGGCACCCTCCTTTATCTCACAGCCAGTAGACCTAACCTACAATTTGCTATATGCATGTGTGCCCGGTATCAGGCTCGGCCTACCGAAAAGCACTTACATGCGGTCAAAAGGATCTTTCAATATCTAATAAGAACTGTCAATAGGGGACTATGGTATCCGAAGGATTCTTTGATTGCTCTAACAACATTTACAGATGCGGATCATGCTGGTTGTCAAGATACACGCCGTAGCACATCTGGTAGTATGCAGTTCTTGGGAGATAGACTTGTTAGTTGATCATCAAAAAGGCAGAAAAGCGCTACGATATCCAGTACGAAAGCTAAATATATTGCTATATCTGGCTGTTGTGCTCAAATTCTTTGGATGAGATCACAGCTTACCGACTATGGCCTTGGATTTAATAAAATTCCAATGTACTGTGATAACAAAAGCGCTATTGCCTTAACCTGCAACAATGTTCAACATTCCAGGTCGAAGCATATAGACATCAGATTTTACTTTATCAAGGAGCATGTTGAGAATGGGGTGATTGAACTTTACTTTGTCAATACGGAGTATCAACTGGCGGACATCTTCACAAAAGCCCTTGCAAGAGAAAGAATTAAATTTCTTATCAACAAGCTGGGAATGCGAAGTTTTACATTGGAGACTCTGAAACAATTGGCTGATGAAGTTGATGAATAGTGGTGGTACCTATTCAAATATCATATGTATATATATTAAAACCATAAAAACCAAAAAGATTTTTCATTTTTCAGAAAAATTTATAAAAACAAAATACAAAAATATAAAATTCATAAAACCAAAAAAATGAGAAAAATATAAAAAGAGGTAATAATGGCATGTCTTCTGAAAATCGATAACATTTACGGTCTTAGAAATGTCATTCAATAATGATACAAGGCTGTAAATGAAGTTCGAACAGAAGTTTCAAATGTTTTAAAAACATGCCAAATGGCTTGCTATTATTTCAGATAGCAACCTGGTCATCATCTTAAAGGCAAGTATTTCAAAAAGAAAACTTGACCTCTTAATGAGATAATTCGTCGGCATGGTCTACTTTAGTGAACCATGCAAAAGGCTTGTTATTACATTATGCAACACAACCCCGAGCAGCTTCTGATATTACCATAAGTGTACGTGTCAGTGCGCTTATGTGTTAAAATAAGAGAAATCTTATTTTTATTAATAAAAAGTTGTCTTCAAAATGAATCAGTGTTTTGAGTAATCACAAAAAGATTTTAAAAGATAATTTGACCACTCAAACAATGACAACAGCTCTTTAAATAGAAAACGGGTTGCTATTTGAGGGGGAGAAAGCGTCATCAAATAATCTTTTAAAACAGTCTTTCAAAATAAGTCACGGAATAAACGGATAAAGTTTTTGATAATGACGGATAACAATTTCAAGGGGAGTTAATGAATGTTAACAACACGAGCTTTAGATGTCATTTATTTCAAACTTTAGGGACTTATTTTCAATTTAAGACTTAGTGAACTTAGGTTTTAAAACTACATACGACTAATATTGCCAACACTTCATAAGTATTAAAAAGACTTAGGAATGTTTGGATATAATTACATAGTTTTAAATGCCTTGAAGTTGATTCTCACGTGATAGATCTGTTAGCCTTAAAATATGGTGACAAACACAGAATTACATTAGTTTATTTATAGCGTGACACATAGGGACTAATAATGACAAGCTATGATAGTTGTGTGTCACTAGGACTATAAATACCCCCTCCATACTTCCATGGAGGGGTGAAGCTCACTTTTGTAAAAGTGTGTGTATGTGTTTTCTCTTTACCACACACACATCTTCCCATCTTTCTTCCTTTATTCTCTAATAATATGGCTACACATTTATTTCACTTTATCCAACCTCCAGATCAGTTTTAATCCCTGATTTCATATGTCATTTACAATCTACAATTGGCATCAGAGCTGCAAGGGTGTATTGTATCATGTGTTTTATTGTCCGGTTACTATTCATGTCCCAGTTACTGCTCATTACTGTTCATGTTACTGTTCATGTCACTGTTCGTGTCACTGTTCATGTCCAGTATTTTTTTTTTGTGAAAATGTCAAGAACAGGTGTTGTTGTTGTTTAAATCTGAAAAGTAGTGTGCTTAGAAGACAAGTTATTGTATAAGCAAAATCTGGGTTTGTTATATGCTTGTTCGTTTATGATTAAATAGAAAAAAAACCCAGATCCGGTATTTTTAAATAAAAAAAAAGTACAAAAACTCACATTCGTTTTGTACTACAAGTAAAGGTAGCATTTTTTGCAGGTTGCGTTTTGTCATGATTTGATTGCATTTTGTTGGAAACGTGCGTTTTGCAAGCGATTGAAGACCTTTTTTGCAAGAAAGTACAAACGTCATGCTGCCTGCGTTTTGTTTCATTTACGTTGTTAAGAAAAAGGGTTGCATTTTGACTTGGACATCTTGCGTTTTGTTACCCACAACCAAACCGAGTTAACTCAGTTATTACCGAGTTGACCCGGTCAACTCAACTGAGTTTGGTTTGCCATGTCTAAACCAAAATAGAAAAAAGATGTAGACAAACAAACTCGATGCTAAACAAAACCAATCCCTACAACTATCCCCGCATCATAATAACAATCGCCAACAAATCCATTCTAACCTATTTAAATCCCTTCGTCACATATATTATCTCAACTCCATCTCCACCAATCATCAACTTGACTCAAAACATATTACAAATAACAAGTCATGATCTCAGACTTTGTTTTTCCTTGTTATAGCTATTATTTTACTAGACCTTAATCAAGATCAAAACACAAAAATACATCTCTTCATTGATCTGCGAGGAGAAAAACCTCTTTGATATTCGAACATAAAGGTAGTTTTATAACAAATTTGTTACAAACTACACTTCGTCTCGATTGACTCTCACGAACATGAAAAACAATTTAAATACAAACCTACCCGAGACCTTATTCAAAAGATCTTGAAGATGTACTTGATTCTTGGTTCTACGATGTAAAAGGTCGATGTGACTCATTATTAGTTTGAGATACGAGTAAAAAGCAGATTATCAATTTATTTGAATGAATAGGATAATGGTACTGAGGCGTTTTTTATCTGGTCCAGGTTGTTGAGTGGATGATGATGTTTTTTATCTGTGAGTCATCAAATTTGCGTATGTAGATGGGTTTTGTAAATCTGATTGAAGAAATGGATAGTATGCGGCGATGATATAATAAGATTAGGGTTTATGTGAATATGTGGATTAGGGTTGCTAAAATATGTTGGATTGGTAACTATTAATATCCTAACTTGGTGTATACGGTCGGTATTAACAAAAACAAAATGGACCGAGAGTGGTCAAGGCATGTTGGTGTTTGGGCCAGCCAGGTCTATTTAAAGGGTTCGTGCTGAGTATTGTTTATTGATTAGTAGGCTAGAATTTATTTTAAGTCCGAAAATTACATAGTAATTTGCTAGTAATTATAGGATGATTGAGCCGGGAATAAAATGCTATCACGACAAGTTTAATTAGACAAATGTAGATCCGTTGACGAAATTCAAACACAACATTTGTTCTAGTTTAACGACATTCTTGAACAACAAAACAACAAACATGATACATAACACTAAACACCGAAAAAGATTCAATAAATTACAAACGCTAAATGATTCGAAATTACCTGAAAAAAAACCCAAGTGTTACACGAAGTGTGAATTGGTACCTTATTTAAGATTGAAGTTAGATTTCATGAAGGCATCTACTTATTTCATCACCGAGACTTCCTTCTATTTTTCTACCCCTTTTCTTTAAACCTAATCTATCGATTGATGACTTGCTTGACCGTATACAGCTTATGATTAAGACTTGAATTATCTAGTTACCAGCAGTCCGAGGTGGTTGGTTAGGCCTGGATAACTATCACTTAAAGGAGTTACGTTATAGTACTCAGTGTCACACGCAGAAGTCCGGATGAGGCAAAATTTAAGATGTGTGTACTTCCCTATACTTTTCTGATGTGGTATACATCTACTTTAGATTGAATCCTGCACCGGTTCTTCAATCAACAACAGTGCAAGATTAAGTAACAAATATGGGGATTTCACTTCATTTTCAAGTTTGGAATATCGGTTAACTTCACCAAGTGATCACAATAAAAGCGACAGAATATGAGGGTTGGTAAAGTAAGCCAGAGAATTCAAAGTATGATATGAATCAGTCCCATTCTCACAAGATTCCAAGACAATGGTACTTCACATTCTAAGCAAACTTCTTAAAGTTCTACAACGACATTCATATACAAGACCTTGATTATACCAAGTTTTCTTGATTCTTGCTTCATCTCCTTTACGGTTTCTGAAGACAAAAGGGTAATGCTTTGTTTGGATTTCAAGATTTGTGCTTAAGATAAGAACTTCTCGAGTATATGTGCGTACACAATAATGATGCTTCCGAGAGTTCGCAACCATCATGGGGGAAAATGTGTACATCCGGGACTTAGTTGACTTTGATGTTACCATGTCAACTTACAGGGGGAAGTAGTGTATACTACTTTACCAAACATGGTTTATGAAGTATATTGCATATGTGAGAATAATTGATGATGATTTCTCGCATGCACCCCCGAACGAATATTCACCAAGCCCTAATGACAAGAAGCAGTGGTCATTGGTGTGGTTTGACTTCTATAAATTTCCGTTGTGCACGTCAATGACAAGTAGAAGATTGTTCCTGCTACATCAAAGTTTTAGAATCTGCTTAAAATAGGGATGTTGGTTTGGGGGGAAGCTGATTCAAAAACTTCGCCAAAAAGGAGTCTATGAAGAAAGCTTTTCAAGACATGTTGCATGATTGGGGGGGAGTTAATCCAGTTCATGCATACTATAATGGTTCCTTTACAAGTAAGAGACAATGAAGATCCAAGCTGAGTACAAGTCAGACAAGGAGAACTCGGAAGACATCTTAGTTTTGGAATGCTTTGGAAGACTTTATTTTATTGTAATTGTACTTGATAGGAAATTATAAAAATCCGTATGTGTACCACATATTAGGAAGATTGTAGCCTTATAAATATGTGGACAAAACACAAAATTACATTAGTTTATTTATAGCGTGACACATAGGGACTAATAATGACAAGCTACGATAGTTGTGTGTCACTAAGACTATAAATACCTCCTCCATACTTCTATGGAGGGGTGAAGCTCACTTTTGTAAAAGAGTATGTATGTGTGTGTGTGTGTGTGTGTTTGCTCTCTACGACACACACATCTTCCCATCTTTCTTCCTTTATTCTCTAATAATATGGCTACACATTTATTTCACTTTATCCAACCTCCAGATCAGTTTTAAGACATTAGTTATCCTAGATACATTATCTATGGAAAAACTAACTTTCTTAGTCACACTTTCATTCCTAACTTTAGGTACCCATTTCCTTTTTGTCTTAGGAACCCATGTATATGCTGATGGTCATTGTTGTGCTATCCACCATTTCCACGCCTTACTCGTTTTCTTATATAGCATCCTATAGTAACTCTTAGAATTTGTGGTTGTGGATTTAGATGCAACAGTTTTCTTATGGGGTGTTGCAACAGATTTGTTCGCTTGACTTTTGGGTTTTCTATTACTAATAGGCACTACATTAGGCTTTTTAGTTCTAGCATTCACGTCTTTCAAAAACTTAGAAACACAAGCATCATGATTCGAATTAAACACACATTTTCCACTAGCACAGACAGCATTAACATTCAAAGTTCTTGAATTTAAACTGTCATTACACGCGGTTATAGACTTTGTTTGATTAAAAATACTAGAAATTCTATGGTGTTCTTCTACTTTAGTCTTCTTAAACTTCACATGACTAGTGTTTGCACACTTTCTTTCATTTGATGCTTCAGCTGTATCTGCTACCAAATAGTTTTGTGAGCTACTCCTGTTGATGTAGATACGCGAGGATTAGTATTCCTAGAAGTCTGAGTCAATTGTGGTGCTCTTGCTTGTGTTGTACTACTTGCAATTCGATACATGCCTGGTTTAATCACATTGGTGTTTCTTACAGCTTGCGTTGCTGTTTTAGGCAAACTCTGTGGAGTGACTGGTTTTGATAAACCCTCTGACTCATTAGTTTTTGAAACCGACTTTTCTTTGCAAAATATTTTCTCTCAAGAGAGTCTGAAAAAGGAGCCGGTTTTCCTAAAACTGAATGGTTTTAGAATCCTTGTGAGCATTTAGTTATCGAACAACAGATGTTAAACAAACTTAGTGTCCCACATATTTTCCTTGTATTTTTTTACAATGATATCTTTAACTCACTTATGCATGATCTTGTCTTGCAGTTAAGCTTTCAAATCTGTATTTAAAATATTGTTCATTTCTTTTCGAAATGACATTTGACGCCTTGTTCTTTGCAAACCTGTGTTTATTTTCCATTGTTTCTTGAAATTGATGTAAAGCGATTTCAAGAGAAATTGATGTTTTTCAAATTCTAGCAAAACTTCGTAAAAGCTCATGTAAATCTTTTTACTTACAAATTCAGCTTGTATCAGAAGCTTTTGTGCAAGACAGTCACATACCCCGACTTTTATGAAGATTAAGCATTGTAATTCAGTGATCTCATCTAAATCAATGAAGATAGCAATAATAACACATAACATGCTTTAGACACACATTCTTGCAACAAGCTTATCATACATTTGGAAAATATGCTTCTCAGAAATCAAGTTAAATTACATCAAGTTCATCTTCAAGAGATTCAACTTACTTTAATCTGCATGCATTACTTGCTAAGTTCATGTACAAAAGCGAAACTATCATTCTGAGTCTTAAGGACAAGGGCATCAAACAAGTTTATAACTAGGATTTTCCAATCATAGCCGCAGATGGGTTACGAAGATGAAGAAGTTGTTTAAAATGTATTTACCCATGCTTGATCGGATAATTCCTTATCAGATGATAATGTTATTCGTCATGACATTATATGCTTGTCTACTTTTGCTTATTAACTTGAAAACAGGTAAGAAATCAATGTTTTTAAAAATATTTGTTTTTGTTTTCACAAATGATTTTTTCCACATTCTCTTTCTTATTTCATTTGCCTATGCGAACTGAATTTCATAATCCTGAGTTGGGGGTTTAAAAATTTCATAAAGACTATTTAACTTTGTGTATCAAAGTTTCACTAAGTCTTTATTCAATTTTGAACGGCATCTTGTTATCAAAAGTCAGAGTCTCTTCCCGATCAGGAGACATAGAAGGGGAAAAAAAATGAAAGGTCTGTTTGCAGGATCATATGGTCCATGTAGCGGATCGCATAGAGGGGATAACATGTATACTTATTTTGAGCCTTTTTTGAGGCACATTGTGATTGGCAAATGTAGGTCTTCCATTAAAAGTATGGCATTTGGGATGCTAACATATGAATGTTTGGATGATTGACTCCTTTAGTAAATAATTCATTCAAAAACATTAAATTGGTTTTCATTGAAAATCATTTTGTCATATCTTTTTTCTTCCTTAACTTCAAATCCGTTATGACCTTGTTTTCTCTTTGACAAAGACCTTCGTAAATGTGACATTTGTTAAAAAGACTCAGTTTGAACTAACTCATCATTTTTCCTTGACAACAGAAATTTCATAGGCTTTCACTTTTTAAAACCTTCTTTTATTCATTTCTTTAATCTAATAGGCCTATGACATCATTTAACTTACGTTCAAGTTGTCATAAGTCAACTGTCGCGATCATTAAAGGCCTTTTGTACCCTCAAACTCAGTCTTTATATTTTACTGTGCAACAAAGCAACATCTTGAAAACTATTAGATCGCCTAAGTTCTACTAGTTTCCGCAAGAAATAGATTATGCACTCAGATTATTCTTGAGTCAATGTTGCATTATGCCATTCTTAATTGCTTTGAATCTTTATTTTCATTGACATCAAGTTTTAAATTAGCAATTAAATTAGCAAGTGCAACACGCTCATCAGCACATTCTACATCATTTTGGTCATCCTGAATATCATTATTACACATATCCAGTGAGTCAAGAATTACATTTCTATCACCCGTTTCCACTACACATGTGTTACTAATGGATTCAGATTGCTCAAAATGTTGTATGTCATTGGCAGAACGACATATTGTCATTGGTAATCATATTGTACCTGTTCAATGGGGGGGGCTCAAACCAGTTCCGAGTCAGCATTAGGAACCTCCTGATCTTTGCTCATGTAGCTTACAGCGCTTCCACACTGTTCATCAATATTCTTCATCCGTGGCTGCTAGTCCAGTCTAGATTGCTCTGCTTGAAGTTGAACACCTTTCTCAGCTTGTTTGCACAGCAACATCTTTTCCTTATGATACGTGGAGTCTTTAACCCGTTTTGGCTTTCTGCATTCCTTAGCATAATGACCAAATTCCTTGCAGTTAAAACAATGTATCCCAGACTGTTGCACTACAGGACCTCCTACAGTTTCTCTAGCCCCAACAACATTTACTGCCCTCTGATTCCCAAACTGTCCAGACTGATTGTCATTTTTGTACCTTGGAGTAGTATCCACATTCTTGTTTCTGGTGTTTGAGGAAGTTCTGAGGTTGTTGTTGGTAGGTTTGTAGATTTTCTTAAAGTACTTTGCAATGAGAGCCAAATTTTTATGCATGTCTTTATCCCTCTGAGCTTGTTCAGGATCACTGTCTTCTTTAGACGTTGACTCGGATAGTGGTGTGATTGGTTTGGCTATCTCTTTGCCTTTGTATCTTGTAGTTGCATGAGATCTGGTTGGAAGTAAAGCTTTTGATGTTGGTGCATATGATTTGTGAGACTTTGATGATTGATAATAAGGGTCTTGAAGTTTTCGAGCAGTGGCAACAAGTGCTAATGGGTTAGCATTCTTGGCCATTCTTTCAGCATGGAGTTCATTAACTTCCTTTTGGTATTGTTTCAGAATGTCAAAGAGTTTGTGATATGAAACTTCATCCAACTTGTGTTGTTACTTGATAATTGTTACAAATCTTGACCATTCTGGTTGAAGTTGTTGAAGAAATTAAACATTGACTTGCATCGTTGCAACTGTCAAATTGTTTCTGATCATTTCATTCATCATTTTGTAGAATCTTGTGTAGTAAGACTCAATTGTTTCTCCATCGTGAGAGGTGAATTGACCAAACTCCCAAAATAAGTTTGTCTTGACATCTTGAATATTGATAATTCACCTGTTGAAGATTCGATGGTTCCCACATTTCTTAGAGTTGCCTGACAGCAACAACAGTTGAGATATAATTTTTCATCTCCAATTCCAGTCAATATCAAATGAATCGCTTCTTTTTCTGATTCAAAATGAGCTCTGTTCTTAGGAGTCATATTCATAACTGTCTCGACTGTTGTTTGTTCAGGAACTGCTGGAGAATCCTCTGTTGCAGGAACAACTAGAGTTGTGATAATCATTGGAGTGTAAGGACCTTTAAGAATGCACTTCCGTAAGGCATCACCATTTGGTCTTGTATCAATGTATCGTAAGAACCGTGATCGCCATTGTGCATATCGTCCTGTTCAAGGCATGTGTGGACATCCCTTGAACCAGTTTGTCATTATGCTGTTTTATGCATTTGACTGTCGGTTGTAGAAGTTACAATTGGAGTAGTCATGATGAATGATTGTTGAATTATGAAGTGATAAATAGGGATCTTAAGTAGATGTGTTGTGATTGAAATTGTGGTAAAATGAAAAACAATAAACGTCCATGGGATTTTACAAGTCTATGATTAAAACCGAGAAAAGAATTGTGTCTTTCGCGAGATTTTACAAAATCAATAGAAAACCGTAAATGTTAATTGATTTGGATTAAGGTTTGTCTATTGTGAATTAATTGTGTTTAAGTCCTTGATTGATTATGTTATGATAAAGATGTTGGATCGTACAATGAATAGTGCTTTTTATGTTTAAAAGTGATGATTGTTTGTTAGATTAGGTGATATGTTGTTTAATTATGATTTGGTTTGGTTGAAATTAGTTTATGTAATGAAGATAATTAGACAAAAACGTAGTGAAGAATCTTGGATAAAACGCAGTGAAGAATCTTAGACAAAACGCAGTGAAGAATCTTAGACAAAACGCAGTGAAGAATCTTAGACAAAACGCAGTGAAGAATCTTAGACAAAACGCAGTGAAGAAATGAATTAGGTAGAGTTTCTCCTAGGAAAAACTCAATATAGGTCTTCAAATTAGGCAAAACGTAGTCAAAAGCAAAACGCAGTCAAGAGCAAAACACAGTCAAGAGCAAAACGCAGTCAAGAGCAAAATGTAGTCAAGAGCAAAACGCAGTCAAGAGCAAAACACAATCAAGAGCAAAACGCAGTCAAGAAATTTGCCAGAGAGACAAAACGCAGTCGAGAAAAACACGACTTTTTCCACCTAAAAATCACCCTTTTGAACGTTTTTGCTTGGTTTCTTTTACACAACTTGATCCTAGAAGGCTATAACAACAATAAAAACACCAACTTTAACACCACAAACAAAAAATCCCCGTGAGAATCAAAGAGTGTCAAGAAAAAAATAGAAAGATAAAAAATTGTAGACATAAACCTTTAAAAACCAAACTTTTCATCTAATCTAACCAAGAAAACGAACACACAATCTAGCTAATCATCCCATGTGTTTTGATACCAATTGTAGATTGTAAATGACATATGAAATCAGGGATTAAAACAGATCTGGAGGTTGGATAAAGTGAAATAAATGTGTAGCCATATTATTAGAGAATAAAGGAAGAAAGATGGGAAGTTGTGTGTGTGGTAGAGAGAAAACACACACACACATACACTTTTACAAAAGTGAGCTTCACTCCTCCATGGAAGTATGTAGGGGGTATTTATAGTCCTAGTGACACACAACTATCGTAGCTTGTCATTATTAGTCCCTATGTGTCATGCTATAAATAAACTAATGTAATTCCGTGTCTGTCACCATACTTTAAGGCTAACAAGATCTAGGCTTATATATTCTTAAAACACGATCTCGAGTATGTGTATGTACAAAGTTTTGCTGATTCCGAGTATCAAAACCAGCAAGGGGGAAGAAGTAGATGTATACTTGATAGTGTCCTTGGCCTTCTTTTGAGGTTAGCTTCTTTTGTCTTTTTTGATGGTTATCTTCTTAATATTAGGTCTTTATTGAAACTATTCGGGTGTCCTATTTCAATCACATATAGAATGAGACATCTCGTCATTAGTCAGTATGCATTATTTGATTCCCCAGGGGGAAGTATTGGGACTATAATTATTTAAAGCTTGAGAAGAATTATGTCTGATTCAATTAATGGTTTACTCGACCGGTCAATCTCTAAGCTTATTCTTAAAATGAGTAGAAATATTTGATAAAAGAGTACACAAGGATTTAATTGTCTTACATACGGGACATAGTTTGACTTTGGTGATTAAATGTATATCAAACAATCGTGGAAGAGAGGAAATGCGCACAACAGAGGACTTAATTGACTTTGGTGAAGCGGTAACAAATATCTGTCAGAGGGTTAATTGGATACTTAGGATATCTGGGGCTTTATACATCAAGGACTGCTTATGTGATGCGGGCCTTGCAAAGAAAGTTCGAATCCTAACCAAGAAAGGATAGCCTGGTTTAGGGAAGCTAAGACAACATCAACAACCGACATCACCACCACACAACTCAAGTTACGATTATGATATAGAATATGTTTCATACTCGAAGTCTGAAGCAAAGACTTTCGTATCTTGGAAAGAAAGTTAAAGCAATGCCGAAGAGTGCTTGGACAGAGAAAGATCAGACTGACAACTTCTTGATAGAAAGAAGGTTAATGAGGAGTTTAGAAATGTACGTTGGTAGGAGATTATACGAAGGAGACCTACGGCAGCTATAAAGGACCATATGATTTCATCATATGACGTTCTCATCATTGAGGTCAAATCTTTGTATATATTAAACATGTGAATATGTACATAAGTAGTAAAAGACTTAGCTATATGTGGTGTTCCAGTACGCTGATTTACAAGAATTTTTCACAAAATTCAAAATCTTTCAAAATTTCGTACTCAACACTATATCATATCCATCATACTTTGAGGGGGAGCATTAAAATGTTCCTGATAGTTATTATGTAACATTTTGTCCTCGAACGTTTAATCAATTGATATCTAAAATATCAAGGGATTAACATTTTGAATAAGGGAGAAAATGTGATTAAAAGACCCTAATTTGTATTGAACATGTGATCATGATAAAAAGGACTCAATGCACCCTAAACTTTAACATTACTACGATAAAAGGTTCACATGTTAAGAAGGGCGCTTTAGTGATATGAAAAACTCTCAAAGTGTAAATCTTTTATATTTATATCAAACACTTTGATTGAATTTTTTCAATGATTTTGGTTTTGATTGTGATGGAATACCCAAAAGACCGACCATGTACTTAAATTTATGGAGTTATAAGGTGGTTAGGCATAGGTATTCAAATCCCATGATCCAGCCAGAACCGGAGGGATCTACCCAGGGATATCCACTAGTTAGTGTAGAAGTCCTTAGGTATGATAAAAGGAGAAAAAGTGAGAAAAGGGAATAATGCCGACTGAGATGGAGCTAACACTGGAACAAACCCAACAAGGTGTTAGTTATGAAGTCTCGGTAAGCATTGAAGGGGTTGAAGAATGAAAAAGAAATGTAAGGATAAAGGGTCTAAAGAAAGAAGCCCTCCATACACTTAGGCAGAAACCGGGTCAATACATAATCTGTCGGAAACACTAAGATGTTGTCCGACATTGAAGACAGTCATGGACCCAGTGACGCTATGCACAACCCTCCCTAGCCACTCAAGGTCTCTCAAAATACTCTTGTTTCATTTCTCATGGAGATTACATGCATTTCTATCGACTTTCTCACTCCGAGTTAGTTGATATTGAAAAGGTGGCAGTCTGCTCCAGCCTCCGATCACTAAAATCAAAGTGCACTATTGAGTCTAGAGCCAAAAGAGATCATCCATAAATCTCATTAGGACACTTGTCAAATTCTGCTTGCTAAGTCACACAATGTGAATTAAGATATATATTAAGAGTCCTATGCATTACCCTTGTGATTTTGTCAGAACATCTGAGTGATACTTAAGTATTCACAATGAAGATGGAAATCCTGCTTGAACCAACATCAAACAAGCTCATGGTGGGTGACTTGTGCGATTCTATACGAATCAAACTTGTGGCAACTGGAAAGAAACGATGGTGCGTATTCTATAAGAATCAAAATTGTCTCTGATATGGAATTGAAGATGATGATGAATTTTGAAATGCATTATACACTCTTGATGTGTCCAAAACCACTGTTAAGCAAGTGACACATTTGATTGAATTTTTCAATCGATTTTTCTATTTCAATCGGTGAGATAGTAATTCACTGGTTCACTCTATCTTGCGTCTGCTTTGAGACTACCGAATAATGAAACAAGCTGATTAGATTGAATCTATGCCAATGTGTTAGAAAGATTTCTATACTTCAGCTGGAAATCCGTGTCAAGGCATCTTCTTAAATTGATCAACCTATCACAGGTCGATCCACACGGATTCAAGGTACTCCAACCAAACACGGCGATAGACCAAAGCCATATTCGACCCCAGATTTATTAGGTACTTAAAGATGTGGTGAAAGGTTACCTGATACTAGCTGGCAGGTTACCCAATTTTACAAATTCACACCACACCTCATACCCGACCACTAACATAGAAGAGAAACATGAACGGACACAAGTACATGTTTTAAGACATCGCTACTCTGATACCGACATCTTTATTGAAGTGACGAAGATTAAAGTCAAAGAATTTCAAGAAGTTTCCTCACTCTGAAAACCGAACGTCTATCTCGAAGTGACGAAGTGTTAAATAAAAGAATTCAAGAAAAGATGGCAACATTAAAAGCTTATCAATTCACAAATCAAGAATGGATATGAGCATGTCGGTCCAGAAGACACAAGATCAACAAATGTACAAAGATCACAGGATGGCGAAAACGATATTATGCTAGGTTGATGATCTCACAGTGCTCAAGATCACATCTCGACTTACAAGAAGACGATAAAGGAACAAAGCTCGAGCCAAAAGTCAAAGATTCTACAACATATTCACAAAGGAAAATCAGAAATTTAGTTTACAAGCTGAAGACTAAGAGATATAGCAATTTAAATGCTAGGTTTAAATATTGTAAAAAGAGTGACCTCCCTTAGGGGAGAATGTTAAACCGAGAAAAGTTATCGGTTACTTCCCAATTTGTAATATTCTTAGCCCGTAGTTTTTATATGATTAAGTCTAGAAAGCTAGTTTTTTTGGCCAAGGCCCATGAAAAGCCCTTTAAGACCCATGGCCGCTTGTTATGTAGTAAATATAACCCTCTCAGCCTTGGAGATGGTTATTGGTTGTTACAATTTCTTATTTTCACACACAATATAATATTATCATCCTATCTCTCTCTAGAAACTTTCCCAACCCCACTTTCTCAATCTAGTTTCTGTTATAAATCAAAGATTTATATAGACCTCTACAACAACCTATATACACTTATAACAAAAATGTTCACTTATTCAAAAAACAATCTAGCAATTCATACAAAATGTATAATTGCAATAAAAGTTGAAATCTAAGAAAAAGGATATTAAATATTACTTATGATTGCATAACATAAGAAAAAAAACATAATTTCTAACATATACTTTTTTGTATCTCATGTATAACCACAAAAAAAAGAAATTAAAAAACATAGCGTTCAAGTGTTTAATATCGTGTTTATAATCCTGGAGTCATAAATGAATGACAATTAGAGTCCAAGTGCATGTAATCCTGGAGAGTAGAGCCAGTAGCATAGAGCCAGTAGCATCCAAAAACAGCTGGTATGATTTTATAGTCCAAGTCCAAGTGCATGCTAACCCTGCACCATGAGAAAAAAGGCACATCAATGTAACTTGGCTATAACTTGGCACACCAATGAATCTATGATATACGCCTGCAAGAAATTGCATTTACAAGGCCTATGAGTATGATTCCGCGAAGCCCACATTGCTACCAGTAAAAGAAATCAATAATTTAGCTGCTGTGAAGTGCTGATAAGAATTTTGGAAAGTACATTAATCAGTAAAACACAGTGGCTCTCAAGAATCGACACATCAACATCAATAAAAATCTTGACGTATTTTTTAAAGTAAACCCAATCAAGTACCTCCTAAAATTGACACATCACCACAAACAAAAAGCTTGAAGGCCATACACTTGACAACTTAGCACTAAAAGGTGTGGTCGCTACCAAATGTATTGTACGCAAAGGTAATAAAATTGCTTAACTTATATTGTATATCATTGTTGTTGCCTTTTATATCATTTTCAGTATTCTACTTGATCACTCTATCCATAAAGTCTTGTGCTCAATTTTGAACACATATTAAAGGAATTAACCTGTTCCACAATAAGGTTGCAGTAGATTTGTATTGGTTTGTGAACTATCTCACTGAAATAAAAGGAATTCTCTATCAAATACAAGAAAGAACCTAACCTTTAGTTTCTAAGAGTACTAAAGCTATTGAATCCAGGTTCTCACTATAAACTCTCAACATCTCAAAAGTGTCTTTCTATTCTTATAATTCTATTTATATTTTTTTATTATGTCTAATTTCTTGCAGGCGTATATCTATCTTATATCTGGTGAGTATTGAAATTTATTAGGAGCTATGAAACTTCTAGTAACATATTTAGAAGTGAACCTGCATATACAACAACTATGTAAGGACCAAGCAAAGTCATAAAAGACTAATACTGCCATAGATTTACCAAAAATATTGAATTTGCAGTGATACAGATAAAAAAGCCACAATTACAAATCGCTCTGCAGATCCGTTATTCCACCTAACCAACTTTTCTTTAGCAAGTTCAATAGTTTATCAAGTTAAAGCCCGATGATATAAAACTACATAAAATTTCATTTAACCCGTCCACGTATCCTAGTTCTGGTCACCATCACTGTAAAGTCATATAATTGTGGTTTATTACATCGTCATACAGTGTATGTAACTTGGCACATCAATTTCTTGAGGAATCATACTCATAGGTCTTTTAACTAACCTAATACCTCAAACCTTATAACATAGATTCATCATAAACCTACATAAAACTATAACTACTAACATTATTATTAGACACTAAATTATCAACACTAATTTTAAACGAATCTAAACACAGTAAATCGACAGAATATAGCTATAGGAGGTGCGTACTTAAAGTTTGATATAAGATGTGAACTTACAGATAATTATCAGGTACCAGCTTTGACAAACGTTGTATTTCTTTCATCATTAATCCCATACATTTCTTCATTTCATCTTGCTCTACTATGACTTCTTTCAACTTTTCCTCTAAAGCTGCTGATTTGTTCTTCTCCTCACAATAATGTGCAATTTCATAGTTGTTAATTGCAGTCACATTTTTCCCATGTCTCCTTTTTTGTTTCATATAGAAACGATAATTCAGATATATAATTGAAGATTTAATACCCTCATATCGATAGAATGGGTGAAAAGATCACAGTTACTCCATATATTGTAATCTTCAAACCTATACAAGTAACCCACCTTATATCATTCTTAGATTTCCAAGATGCATGACGAGCAGCGGCCTCAAGATATAAGTAAGAAGGCGTGTCCTTCAAACTATCCCACAAAAGAAACAGTGATAGGTCTGAAGAACCTAGCAAACTTCCAAGAATTCAGTTCCAGTAGCCTCCAGTAGCTGGTGATCTGTGATATTCAGAGCAGAATCAAGTACAATTATTAAATAGAACAACAAAACACTAAATTGTTTATATATTCAGAGCAGAATTGTTGCCAACTAATCTAGAGAACAATTAAACGAATAAAAACGTATTTATAGTTTAATACTAAACATATGTTAAATGGAACGACATCCCAACATCACTGACTCATGACTACTTTTTACAACTAATATAACCACAACACCAAAACTCTAATGACCAACAAGACTAAACCAAAAACGCCAACAACAATTACACACAACCCATCTGAAACACATTAGATATAATCCGTGTGCATCGCACGTGTCTGCATGCCTCGTGAGTATGATTTATACTTCCTCCGTCCCATAATAAGTGTCCACTTGGACTTTTTTTAGTCTTTTTTATCTAACTTTGACCATAAATATTTTTATTTGTGTTATATAATACTTGATGAAAATTATACCACTGAAAATTCATTTAAAAACCGAATCTATTCATATAACTTTTATTAAGTATTATATAACACAAATACAAATATTTATGGTCAAATTTCAATAACAAAGACTTTGAAAATTTCAAGTGGACACTTATTATAAGACGAGGGTACTAACATTTTACGCAATTAATACATCTGAATAGTAATCTTTATCGTTGAAATGTCACATCACTATACATGATACTAGTATGTTACTGACTTTTAAAGCACAAGTCACGACTCAATATAGCTTGTTAATACATTCTACATACAGGGCGGAGCTAGGACGGTTCCTGGGGATGCACGAGAACCCGATGAAATTATGTCACGTAGTGTATATATTTGCGAAAAATTTCGATTTCGTTAAAATGAACCTGGTCCCAAAATTATGTGTTACATAAATACTTGTTTTATTTAATTAGTTAAATATGTTAAAATTTTAGTTTTAATGAAATCGTACCATGTGATCATGATAAGTGATCATGTGCATGCTAAGAGATAGTTTGGAATATAGATATGTAGAAAGTAACCCCCTTTTATGTAAGAATACAATCTAAGTTTTGTTAATGATTTTCGTTTAGGAATAAAGTGAATTAGTGTGGCTCTTTGAAGTGGATTAGCCATGTTTTAAGGTAAGTAAATTGGTTATAACCATGGGCGGACCTACATTGGTGCCGGGTGTAGCACATGCTACACCCTATTTTTGTTCCCGAAGTGCATTTTTGTAAATCATCGTTTCTTGATATGTGCAACCTCAAAAAAAATCGCTACTTTATCTTTTTATGGTGAAAGATTAGTTAGTGTAATAATTTTTTATGACACACCTTTTATTTAGCCAAAAATATAATTATAAATATATAAAAAGCCTAATAAACCCAAATTAATTAGATCTAATCATCTAATAGTAATACTGCACAACACAATTATCATTCATTCATTCGTTTACTCTGTTCCTCCATTCATCCAAGAAAGAAACTCTCACTTATTCTACACGTCAAGACAACATGTATCATTCATTCATTCTAACATAAAAGGTAGCTATTAAAAAGTATTTTTATTATTATTTTAAAAGAAATTACATTTACATTAAATACAATTTAGATTTTAAAAAGTTTGAGTTTGCGTTTTATTGCCACTTGATGGAGCACATTTTAGGAATCACGGATTTATTCTTGAAATCTCTTTAAAAACGAGATCAAAATATTGTAGAAGCGGTTTCAATGATAAAAGGAAGAAAACAAGCATTGGTAAGACTTAAAACAAGTGGGTTTGATGCATTTTTGAAGATAGTGAATTCTTTGTGTGAAAAACATGATATTGTAGTATTGAAGATGGATGAAATTTATGTTGCTAAAAGAAACCGAGTAGCTGGCATAAAGAATCGACAAAGATTGATATATTTAACACAGTTTTAGATATGCAAATACAAGAGTTTGAAGATCGATTTGGTGGGATAAGCACTGACTTACGTATTAATATGTCAGCTTTAAGTCCAGGTGATTCATTTACAATGTTTGATGCATCAAAGCTAATTACTTTAACTACGTTTTATCGAGATGATTTTACGGATGTGGATAGGTTTTCTCTTAGTCGGGAACTTGATCTTTACTATGAGATTGTGATTCATGATACAGACTTTATGAAGTTGACATGAATTGCCGAGCTTGCTACGTTGATGGTGACATGAAAAAAGCATATTTCGTTTCCTTTGATTTATAAGTTATTGAAGCTTTCTTTACTCTTACACGTGGCAACCGCAACCGTAGAAAGATCTTATTCGGAAATAAAATTGATAAAGATAAACCTCCGCAACAAAGTGAGTGGAAATTATATGAATGATGCTTTAATTTGTAACATAGAAAAAAATATTATTTGCAAATGTTACAAATGAAGACCTGATGAAGCGCTTTCAAGGCTCAAAACGTCGAAGAGGTTAATAGTAAGAGACAATGTACTTTATTGACTAGTTTGTCATTTTTGCTATTTATATAGTGTTTGGATAAATATTTGGTACTTATGAAAAAAAATTGTGCAACACCCTCTTGAAAATCTTGGGACCGCCCCTGGTTATAACATGTTGTGTATAGCTTTATCATAGTGATTATGATAATGGTGTATAAGAAGCAAAAAGTAGCTAGCTTGGATCCAATGCTAGGGTTAGCTTAGTTAGTTAACTAACTACGGTTTAGGTCCAACTTATGTTGGATGTGTTTAGGCAAGTTATGATGGTGTGATGTAAGTGCTTTATATACTAGTTTAGCTTAGTTAGTCGTTTAACTAACTATGGTTCGAATCTAACGGGGAGAAAATCAATCCCTTTGTGGCCACCGAGCTTGACATGCCCCGACTCCGGGCTATTCAAAAGAGTAGTCGCCATAGGATTAGTCAACTCGCAACGTCTATTTGGGAAACCAAGTAAATAAAAAAAAACTATGGTTTATGGCATGATCCATGGACCATGTGATGTTAACTTGTTATGCCATTTATTTACTAAGCATCACTGCTTATGCCTTTAGTTAATCATGTTTTGTAGGTTGGAGCTCGCAAGATAAAGGTAAAGGCAAAGCTTAATTAAAAGAAGCTTGGGAGTAGAAGTCACCTGCCATTTTGTGCTTGTTAGGCAAGTAGTAGCTTTATTTCAATGTGAAATCAAGTTCAACTCCCCCACGTTTTTGGTCAAGTCATCATTGTTTGTAAAGTTTGGTCGTTTCAGATAATTTATGTGTTTTCAAGTAAACTTACAGAATTTTGTGTATGTAAATGTGATATATTCAAGTTATGCAGAATGGGTAGAAAAGGGGTGTTTGAGTTAACACTCGTGTTTTGGTAAATTGAGCTTCCTCACGTTTATGATGTCAAATTTGGACATAAATTAAAATATATGATGTACGAACTATGTTTTATAAGTTTCAAGAATTATCGAGTTTGGTTGAAGTTCAGGTTCCCGAAAAATTAGCAAAATACACCAGGAGGACCTATACGGCCGCATAGGTAGATACCATAATAACAGCTTATACGCCTATGATTGGTTGTATAGGGTACCTGTCTAAAAATGTGCAAACCAACAAGAACTTATTAACACTTTCAACTGTTGTAAGAGCCTCAAATGTGACGTTCATGGAGTTTGAATACAGATAACTATTACACTGGAATGTTTGCCTAGAGATTGGAGGCGCTTTGTGCATTGTTAGTACAAAAAGCGTGTAGGGGTGAATATGAGTCTGGGTCACTTGATGGGCTAGGCCGACAAGCGAGTTTTGATATAGATCTTGTACTAATCCAAGTGATAAAGGGGCGATCTGCATAAACGAGAGTAAACCGTTAGCCTTATTGTGGGGCGGACCCCACAATTATGCTCCGACGTGAGAGTAAGTATACATGTTTGTCAAAAAAATGTCAGAGCATGTGTAATAGTGATTAGACAGAATGTACCTCTTTTGGGGTGATTAATGACCCATATTTATAGGAAAGCCACTGTTAATGGCCGGAGTGGGTCCCTTGTCGGGCAAGGGTCCACGTGTAATCGTGTCTGCGGACGTGGGTATCCTTTCGCGGTCAGCCTTTGTCTGCGGAAATGCAACGGGTGTGGCTTTAGAGATACTCACGTGCGTCTTTGGCATACATCTTGTGGTCCTACAATATATGATTTATCAAACCTATGAATTCACCAACATTATTGTTGACGTTTTAAAGCAATGTTTTTCAGGGGATCAGTAAGCACGAGGTGCAAGGGATACATTGGTGGTTTTGATTGGGATATCATGCATTAAAGATTTTGTCGCATTACATTTTGTATAACTGTATGGGCTAGAAATCTTTGTACTTTGAACAAGTGGACAAGTGAAGCTTCGGCTTATGTAACAAATACTTTGTTAAATCCAATGTATCCGTTTTCAAACGACTTTTTGGTCGTTCTATATACATCTTGTGTTATTGATCTATGAAGTAACACGCCCCGGACCCTTATTCCGCTGCGACCCAATTTGGGGGTGTTACAGCATAGTATGCTAGGTTTAAGTTTTTGTAAATTAGAGTGACCTCCCTTAAAATCATGGCGGGTTACAAGCTTGATGTATAAATACCCTCTACACACATAGAGAAGGTGTTGGTTGGTTCATTTCTCACACATAATCTAATCTTTCTTTCTTTGTTACTGATTGATAATTTTTAAACCACACCTTTTAATATATAATATATAATTTATTATGGGCAGTATTACATCTCTCAAATGTGTTCTTACGCAAGAACACCTTGATGCCATTTGTGCTAAATATTTTGTCCCCGAGGAGGTCCATCCTCAACTGCCCAGCTCCAATGCCACCATGCATGAGAGACCAACTGGTAAAGTTGATGTTACACCGATTCTTTGATTATTCCATCTACACGTAAACCTTTTTCCACTCTCTTCGTGTCTGTTCTCACCCATTTCCGCATTCCATTTTCCCAATTATCCGTGTTTGGGTCTGCCAAGGTTTCTCATTTTGAAATCCTGTGCCGTGTTTGCAATATTGAACCTGATGTCAGTTTGTTTCGCTACTTTTATACACATAATTACAAAAATGGGTGGTTTGGGTTTACTAAGCGCCCAAACGTCCGTGCTTGTTATTCCAAGAATTTGGATTCCGTGAAGAACTGGAATGATCATTTTTTCTGGGTTGATGAGTTTGTGGTTCCTGCCGATGCTCGGTTTAATTGGTTTTCGGGTTCCAATATTGTCAAGGATCGAGCTCCTGCCCCCTCTGAATATAATGTGGAGCATATTAATACCCTTATTGCTCACGCCTCTCCGTTCCTTAGGTTCCCGGAAGAATTTCTTTGCTGGGTTGGCATAAGCCGTAATTACCTTTTGAATAAAGATACTTATCCCCGCTTTGAGTATGAGGACGGAGAGGGTGGGTTCTATTTTCCGTACGCACTTTGATTATTGTTTGCATTTTTCCTGTTTTTCTCGCTTCTTTATCCTTTTTCCCTGTTGTTTTTTGTAGGTATGGATTTGAATGCTTTTATCCGCACTGCTGATCCTCGCAAGGTAAGGATTGTTGAGAGACCCAGAGCTGAAAATGAGAGACCTATTGTCACCGTGGCCAAACATCGCACCGTGACCCTACTTCCAACCTCCGTGGTTCGTTCCTCCGGAGAGTTGTCGGCTAGTGTGGAGAGAGAATTTGCTGGAGACGCGAGTGTTGGTGATGGTGGAGATCAGGGTTTTGATTTTGCTGCTGGACAGGGTAATGTTGAGTCGTCCGTGCCTGTTACCGAACCTGTTGAAGCTGAAGTTCCTAAACCCAAGCGTTCTAAGAAAAAGAGAGTAGTCTATGATAGTGAAGGGTTGCCCATCGCTGCCCATCCAGCCAAAAAATTAAGGGCCAATTATGGGACTACTGGTGGTTCCGTTACTGGAGGTAAGTCTCCTAGTGTTCTTAGTAGGTTGCTTCAAGATTCTCGCTTAATGGTAGAACTGGGTGTTCCAGCTCTTCCTACCTTACCCTTTATTGCTTCTTCCGTGACAGCTTCACCTTTGGAGGAGGGCGGAGATCGTACTGACTCCGTGACTGGCCCCTCCTTGCGAACCATAGGTCCCTCCGCAAGGTTCGTAGTCCTCTCTGATTCTTCTCATCACTCAGGCGCTAAATCTGCGGATCCTGAAGTTGATTCTCTTGTCAGGTCTGCTGCTCCGGTTATGACTGAGGCTATCACTGTTGCTACCGTTGCTACCACGGTGGCTATTCCCGCGGATATTAGCAAAGATAAAAGCGCACCGCATCCGTCCATTTTTGGTTCTTCAAGCTCATCTGAGAAGACGGATCGTACTCTTAGTCTTTTTACAGGGAGATCGGGTAGTGGTTTTGATGCTGGGAGCATCCGTGCGGAAGAGGCTGTAGGTGCCGGCTCAGAGGAAATCTATGTTCCTGAGTGGAGGGTGACCAAAGGTTTTGAGATGAATGACGGGCATTTGTGTGCCAACATGATTGATCACTTCACTCCTCCTGCCTTCTTCAAGACTGTCCGCGGGATGGAGCATGAGCAACTATTTACTGAGTTTAATGTATCAGCCGCACGCAATTTGAGTTTGAGCTCCGAGGTGAGGATGCGTGCGGAGTATAACATCTTGGAGAAGAGGAAATGGAGAACTCTTGCGGAGGAGAAAAATACTTTGTTGGAGGCGAAAGATAAGGAGATTGAAGATTTGAAGTCTCAACTTCTTAGGGCAAGAGAGGAGTCCGCGGAAGTGACCCAACTCCGTGCTCAGGTATCTGGTCTTGAGGCCACCGAGAACTCTCTTCGAGGGGAAGTTGCTTCTGCCAAGGACCGCAACACTCTTCTTGAGCAAGAATGTGATTCTTTAAAGCTAAAAGTGACGGGTCTTGAGTCTGCTATTGTTGAGAAAGATCATAAGCTTTCTGAATTAGGAGCGTCTTCTTCCTCCTTGAAGTCCCAGAACCAAAGTCTTGTTGATCAGGTATAGTTTTCCATCCTTAACTATTTTCTTCATAATTTTGTGTTTCCCTCTCTTCACACATACATACATGTATTTCTTAGGTGCATGAGCTGGAGGTTTCTTCCGCGGACCTCCGTGAGAAGCTGGAGATGTATGAGGGGCTCTTGAAACGGTTAGAGGAATATCAAGATAATCTTATGGGACCCCTCAGGACTAGATTGGCCGAGATTGATGCTGATTTCACCCGGTGTTGTATGCGCTTTCAAGAGAGTTTCCATCCGCACCTCCTCAACGTTATTGCGGGGCGAAGATGGTTACTAACTCATGGGATGAAGCTTCTTGTGGTTAAGTGCCTTAATTCAAATGAATACATGGAGGCTCTTGGTCATGCTTTTGGTCGTGCTATAGAGAAAGGGATGCAGGAGGGCCTAGCCGCGGGGATTGAGCATGGGCAAGCTGGTAGATGTTTGACTGATCTTGAAGCTTATATTCCCTCTGCGGAGGATGATTTTAATTCCTCCATCCGTGAACTCCGTGACCTTAACTTTCCGCTTCTTCAAGAGCTTTCCACTAAGAAGGATGCCAGTACTTGGGATATTATGGATCTTCTCCGTTTGGATGACGCCGTGGCTGAGACTTTAGGTATGACCGATCTTCAACCCGATGTAAGTCAGCTAATGGTTCCCGTTCATCATAAGCAGGATAAGGTCATAATTGGGAGCCAGGCCTTGTCCGTTGCTTTGGATATATGCCGCGGGCGAGTGGAGAAAATTGGAAGAAATCTTATTGAACGTCTCCTTTTTTTGAAAGGTGTATTTGCGTCCATTGATGATCCTTTATCCGCTGAGGCTTTGATTGAACCGCCTGTTGAGGTCCCCGCTACTAACGTCTTATCTACTGTAGTAATTGTTCCTCATGCTGATCCTTCCGTTTCTGTTGAAGATTACGATAATCCGGATTCAGCGGATGTGGTTCCGGAGAACGCTACCCTAGGTTCGGAAGGAAAGATTGATGCCTCATCCGGAGATGGGCTTACGTTTTCCCAACTGGATGATGAAGCTAGGGATGTTGTTTTATGAGCATATTTGTTTTTCCTCCCGCGGTCGCATGTGGCCTTGCGGTTTCACTTGTAATTAAAATATCCTGGCTATTTATAGTTTGTCCTGTTATGGTGTATACCGCGGCCGTATGTGGCCTTTTTGTTGCGGTATTTTTCATGTAACCGACTTAACAACAATTTTTAGATATATCTGTTGTATATAAATGTTGTTGCTATCTTTTTATATCACGTGTGATACTTTTATTAGGATAGTCTTGTGAATATTTGTGAGTTATTCTCCCGGTGCTGGGCTTGCAATACCTCTTACGCGCCTGAGCTGATTTTGAGGTTGCTCAATCCTTTATTATACGGGATAATATTTTTGTGGAGCGTGACTCCTAGCATGCGCGTCTTAACAATTAATATAATTTTGCAAAGTAAAGACATTTTTAAAAATTAAAAACTCGTGGGGGTAGCTAATCCCCACTTTTCATTAAAATTTAACAAATTAAAAAATGTAAATAAAGATATTGCCCTCCGGAGCATCGTATGTGCCTGGCTAGTTCTTACACTTGATTTATATAACATTTTTTGAGATTACAAACGTTACATGTCCTCGGCATTTCATTTCCTTTGCGGTCTTTGAGTTTGTAAGCTCCCTTTCCAAACGACTCTTTAACTTCGTATGGTCCCTCCTACTTGAGTCCAAGTTTGCCTCCGTCTTTAGCATGGCTTGCTTCATTGCTGCGGTAGACCATATCACCCGGCTTGAAGCTTGTTCCGCGGACTCTTGAGTTGTAATATTTTTCCATCTTTTTCTTGCTTTTTGCTTCTTGTATTGCTGCTTGCTCCCTTCTTTCTTCTATGAGGTCCAAGTTGATTCCCAGAGCTTCGTTGTTTTTAGCTTGATCTATCTCCGCGGTGCGAAGTGTCGGCATTCCTATCTCCGCCGGGATGACGGCTTCCGTGCCGTATGTCAATGAGAATGGTGTTTCCCCGTTACTTGACTTGATCATTGTACGGTGGGCCCATAGGACATGCGGAAGTTCTTCTATCCAATCCTTGCTTCTACTTCAGTTCTTTTTGCTTGGGGACTCCGTTGACGACTACTAGGACATGCGGATGTAGCTGGCTCCTTTCTTCCCAACCTATTAAACACGCCTCCTTCCTTCCGCGGCCGGGGCCGCGAAGAAGGGGATCTATTCTTCTTAAGCCTTTTGAAAACACTGGCGTGCGGCGATGGGCTTCGGGAATACCAGTCTCCGCGCCTTCTTCTGGGTTCCGTTCGGGCAGTTGGTGTCTTAGATTCAGAGTAGTGCGATTCTTCGTGGCTTCTTATCTTAACTCCGGACTCTTCACCATAGATCAGTCGAGCTTTTACCGCGTTGAGTTTGTCTTTCTGCTCTTTTTCTTTTTGCATTTTCTCGGCGATGAGCGGCAAGAGTTGGTGATAATTTTTGTCACACATTTCCCTAAGAACTTCGTCAGACATAGGTTCTTCAAGACCCTGGGGACCATTCCTTCCCCATGTGTTCCTCACATCGGACGTGGGATTGTTTGTGATTTGCTCATGAGTGCTCATGGTGAGTTTTTTAGAGACTCGTGGTTGCGTAAGCGTCCCACGGATGGTGCCACTTGTTAGTACAAAATTCGTGTCGGGTTTAACAGTGTCAAAGTCCTTTGTCGGGTCGGGCCTCCAAATGACTTTAATGCTTGATCTTGTACTAGAGCAAGAGAAGTAAGATGATTTTCTGCACAATTGAAAGTAAACCGTTAGCCTTACCGAAGGGCGGACCCCGCGATTAAGCTCCGGCGTGAGAGTAAGTACACATGTTTGTCAGAGAATGTGTTAGAGTATGGTGTGTGATTAATGATTAGACAGAATGTACCTTTTTAAAGGTGTAGAAATGACCCTATTTAATAGGTAAAGGGGAGCCTAATAACAAGGGGTTTCCTAGGTATAATCGCATGTAAACTATTTGGTGGTCGGTAAATGTGGGTCCCTTGTCGGGCAAGGGTCCACGTATACTCGTTTTTGGGCGGACCGTGAGAGTTTTCTTCCGCGGTCAAATGATTGTCCGCGGGGATGCGCACTGGGTGCGGGCTGCGAGAAGATACTCACGGCGTCTTTGAAAGAACCGGGGCATGGCCCTTGTTAGGTTAAACAGTCCAACTATTTGTTTGAATTGGGATCTGGGCCCATATATATATGATATTATTAATCTAACCCAGTAACTTGGTGCTCATATTAATGCAATGCATCATGGATATATTAGAAATTATTTTTGGACAACTGAAAGATATAGGCTAAAGATAATATAGGTCGAAGAAAGACTCTGTGCATGCATGTAAATGATCCTTTTATAAATAGACAAGTTTACCACACTGATTTCATCATTCCTTCAACTAAATATTTCCTTATATAAAAAGAAATTGAGATTGATGGCTTCAAAGACATTCCTTCTTCTTGCCATAATATTTTCTATGATTCTTGTCATCAGCTCTGAAGCCTGCCGCTAACGACTCGTCACTGACACATGACAGTGAGTAAATCATCGGTTTGTTTTTACAAAAGAGCAATAACAAGAAATTAAAGTGACTAACAATTGAAGTAATTAATATAAGTTATATCTTACCAGTAGCTTATATATGTTATTTTGTGAAATGATATACAGGTGCTGAGGTAGAAGAAGGCAAGGGTTATCGTGATGATGATGGATACTATAAAGGTGGACATGGAGGGTACGACGACGATGGTGGGTATGATGGTGGCTATGGAGGTTACGATGGTCGTCATTAAGGTTATTACGGTCGCCGTGGAGGAGATTACTGCAGATACGGGTGCTGTGGTCAACGACATCACTCCCACGGAAGATGCTGGTGCTGCCGCAGTTTTGCAGAAGCAAATGCATACCAACAAGTTGAAAACAACAACTGACAGAGTCATCTTGTTACCTACGTACTATTTTAACAATTTTAACATATACATCTATATACATATGTTCAATCAAAGGCATTTATTGCCAAAGGTTCATTAATATGAATCATGTCCTTAATCTGTGTACGATGTAATAAACTTCACCTCCATGGATACATGCATGGTGTTTGTGATCAATAGTTTTTTTTCCATGATTATAGAATTAATAAATAGGGTGAGTTCATTCGATCTATCTTCAAAATAACACGAATACAAACTATAGCTTGACATTCAAATTATGCAAAATAAAAAATCATGGGAACATTAACCAAGCCTCATCCACCTAAACTGTTTTTTTCTTTTCCTTCTGATTCATTAAAAGAACTTACAAGTTACATTGCACCGCTATGACAACTTCCTCAAAACACTACAACAAAAAACAACACGGGCGACCAATGTTTGGGCGAAGGCAAAAGAGTCCTCGCCAAAACGTGCTGCACAAAAAAAAACACGATTCTAGTCTTTGACCGTGGCCAAAATAGGTGGAAATTTTAACCGAGAAAGTTGACCGTAATTCGGATTTTGATTAACCATAATTTGGATTTAGTTGTGACATGGTGATAACGGTCAAATTGAGTATGTTTTTAGCAACGTTATAATGGTTTTTATAAATGTATTTTGGTTGTTTTGATGAACTTATAGTACTTAATGAAGTGAATTTGCTATTTCAGTTTCATTGAAGTTTACGTCAAGGAAAATGAGGAAAAAGTGACAAAACGATAAGTCTCATTGTTTATGACACACCTCCATCGTTTTGACCATAACTTGAGCATACAAACTCCGATTGACTTGATTCAAAAGGCCACAGAAAGAGAAGAGAAAGATCTACAATTTCGCGATTTACCATTTTTGGCCAAACAACTGTTTCTGGCCATCCCGGCTAGATTTTGCCCGTCCGGCTATGAAACATCTTTGGCCGCCTAGCCAAACCCCACCTGAGTTGGAAAGTTGCATTTAAGTGTAGAGTTAAGTGCCTATTATAACACCCCCATATTTGACATATAGCAGCGAAAGCTAATCTGGGGTATTACTTCATGAATCATAGTCACAATAATAGAAAACGACTTAAAAGAGACATTTTTGAAAGATAAGTTATCATTCATTATTCATAAGAGTTTTTACAAAAGAGGTCCCAAAATACATTTCAAAACATAAAGTTGAATGATAACAGGTTTGGACGTCCTCATGTCCAAATGCCAGACTCTCCGTGGGGGGGGTTTCCCATAGTTGCTTAATAACCATGAGATAAACTTGCTAAAAGAATAACACAAAGGTTGATGATATTTACTAGTGTTAACAATGTAATAGTTGAATACAAGGTCATCACAAGATTGATAATAACTTTCACGAATACATAATTAATCATGGAAAACATATTATTTGCCCTTATGCTATGCAACCAAACATTAACATCCGAAGTCAATTTAACGACTTGAAGGAACAACTGTCCTTAAGGAAAGGTAACTTGCCAAAGTTATCCTTTGTTCTCAAATATAGTGCGTTTGGTTACCCCATGTACGGGTACACAAACGGGAGTCGTCACCTCCCAATAGATCTATCCACAATATCACGTTCTACAAAACGTAAAGACAATGGTTCATGATTAAGAAATAATGACAGTGAAAGCAAACGTTAGCAATAAATATCAGTATAACTACAGAAGGAAAAACACATGTATTCTAGTTTATAGCATGTATCCTCCGCAAGGGATTTAGAAAATATGTAAAGGTGGGACTATGAACTCACCTTATCAAGGTAGTTGATTGATTTGAAATTTATAAAAATGAAGAGTAAACAGTTCCCACCCTCCCCCCTAGCCTCGTCACGCAACCTGGGGTAATATGTCAAGTCTTAGTTTGATTGTTGATATTACAAACTTTATTTCATAAAGTTTAACGGTTTTTGGTTTGATAAACTTGTGAAAATATCGTATCACTGTTCGGGCTATCATAATCCAGAGGTCATGTAGTAAACGTTTGAGAGCTTTGGAGACCTTTAAATCGTAAATCCTACAACTCGTCAAAACAGTCAACCCAAATGAAATCCTCTCACATGAAACTCTCTAGTAGCGTGATACGTTATAGATTAAATGATAAGTTATATATATATATATATATATACATACAAAATTAACCTTTAATTATATTTTTAAAACATTAAACCTTTAACTTTCAAGTATGACAAAACAACCCTTGAAGTTTAACTTCAGGTAATTACAATTTTCATCCAGTCCCCCGCTAAGTTATAATGTTTTAAGATTTACCAATATATACCACTTTGCATGAAACCAATTGCGAATTAAGTCTAAAAACCATAATAATAGCTTCATTTTGATTTTAAGCAAATGCAATTTTGCAGGTTATAACGTCTTATTACTATAACAGCTAAAATTAAGTAACTTCTTTATAGCTTATAGTATATGAAAAGCTTGCGAGCTAAAAATCCACAAATGGTTCGTTTGGTTTAAAAAATGATTAACCTGATTTGTTTAAAGGCTTTTAGGATTAGTTTTCAAGATTATAGAAAATGAAAATGACTTATTGAAAATAACTTATTTAACAGGCTTATATGGCTTTATAGCATTGTTAGATATCTACGAAAAAGAGCTTATTTACGAGGTGCTTATTAAGAGTGCTGTTTGGTTTAGGATTAAACCAAATGCAAGTCTAATCCCTTTAAGCGAGTTTAAGGGCTGATTTCATGAGATCATAAGGATGTATAGGAGCTGATGTATAATCTAAAACAATACAAGAGTTTATAGAACAAGGTGAAGACTTACAAAAGCTTGAAATGGGTCAAAATTGAATGAAAATGGGTCGATTGTGTGCATTGTAGAGAGATTTCACTGTCGCAGGGAACACTATTAAGTTAATCTGAATTAAAGACTTCTTTCTCTTCTTAAATATCTCTGGCTTCTACTATATCTTAATACCTTCTTTCTCTCTCTCTCTCTTCTAGTGTGCATGGCTAAGAATCACATGATTCATTATTCAACAAGGTAGATATTTTGAATAGTCTGAGTTTATGATTGGTGAATTGAAAGTGCTAATCATGATGTATGGACGCGTGTTAAATACAGTGTAAAGAAAAAGTATTTCCCACAGTGTCTTACTTGCGTAGTGGTGAACCAAGGTTAAGTGGAGTGGAGGGCCAAGTGATTTAGAGTAATTGAACCCCAAGTCTATTATCTAGGTGGGAGCAAGGAGGTGATGATATGGATTCGTTGCGATCTAGAATAGACAAAGTATGAATAAAAGAATGCCATTAACAAGATGACTTACAATGCAATACAGAAGAATTCTTCAAAGTTGGAAGATTTGAACAATACAAAAGATTTAAATTGATGATGTTAGGAATATTTAATTGTTCTTATCTTTTGTAATTTTAATTCTTATCCTTTGTAAACCAATATCTATCACAATTTATATAAAAAGATAATCAGGCATATTGGTTTTGCTCATCCAGAAATGTAGAACTCTCCCAATGAGAAGAAGAGAAAAACGTGTGAGTGTGTATCACGTTTAAAAGTTAGTGTGTTATATTAAAAGTTAAGTTAGTTAGTAGCTCCAAGTATAGAAATTGGGTCAAGGTGGAAACATATGGAATAAAAACCGTGTTTGATAATATACTATTCTTTATATTCCGCTGCATATTTATATTATCTGTAAAACATATCCTATATGAGTCTATAATGATCTCCACAATGATTAATCATTGGAGTCTACTTAGAGTGCTGAGGTGCTTGATATTATAAGGTTAGAACATATTTTAGTGTATAGGGTTTTCGTCTAGGTTTATGTTAGAGAATTAGGGTTTTGTTTAAGATTTATATTCTAGGAATAAAGAATGTTTTGCATTTACATGGATGTAACTTGTGTTAAAAGTGGTGTAAGAAATAAACATGAATTTTGGAGGGAAAATGACCTAGTTTGAATTCTATGCATTTTAACTAGTCTACTTGAGCTAAGGGATTTGTACATTGGTTTTGGGTGGAGGGAATTAATATATCAAAAGTTATGCAATGTACACTTGTATACAAACACGCTTGGTCAAGCTTGAACATTCACATTATATGTAATACATTTCATATAAATTTAGGGTGTTGATATAGAAAGCGTTAACGTTTGAGAATCCGTTTGTAGACTCATGTTTTTGAAAAGTAATTAAATAATAATGTATGAATAAAAAAGAGTTTAAAACATATTGCTTGACAAATTATAACGTTTACTTGGCTATAAACGTTGATGAAATTAGGCATAGAGGTGAGTTTTGCGTGAGCTCGTTTACTTATGATATGCAAGTTACGTTGCATAATAGAGGAAAAAGCAAAAATAATCCCGTGAAAATGGTTGTATAAATGTTTGAAAACACCTATCCATTTTATATCAAAATAAACCCAATAAAGATAAAACACATAATAAAAGGGCAAGAGATATGCTTGTATTTGTGTTTTGTATGTGCAGGTACGGAAAAAAGCAAAAAACCACAAGAAACTGTGTTAAACCCAGGGAAACACCAACACCAGAACGGAAGGAGCACAGCAAAAAGCCGGGGAGGAAGCTACAATCAAAATTGGTCAACAATCAAATGGTTCCAAACTCACTAAAGACAAATCTTAAAGTTACTAAATTTCAGTACCTTCATGTGTAAAGCCAAATTACAAAACAAAACCCTAAATGCCCTAATAGTCCGATTAACTTTTTTAAAAAAAGATAAACGACCGTTTTCTTTCTATAAAATAAAACCATCCGAAACCTGGGCCACAATCCAATCACCTGGCCCAAGCCCAAATTCAAAGAGAAAAGAGTCATGGTCAGAACACACTCAAACGCAAACCTTATAAGAAAAATGTCGCGAAAAGTTCGATTTCACTATTCACCATCTCCTCACCAAGTTACTCTCAGTCAAATCAAAGTGCAACGTCAATTGAAAGGGATGAGAAAAGGTAATTCGGGTGTTAAAAGTACACATTGGCCGGGAGAAACGTCATTCTAAAAGGATTCCTATTGGCACCTCTCTCACTCACTTGATGTGTGACACATCGGGCAAGTAAGGAAAAGTCACAAGGAAAGAAGGTCGATATACACTAATTATACTCACAAAGAAAGCACAAGAGGCTATAAACCATGGATTGCCACGCTGGCAATCCGTGTGAGCTCAATAATGATCTAACGGTGGATAAGAAGCATCCAATGATTAGCAAATGATCAAGGGCCAATGATGAGAGGAGTTGTAACTGCCAAGAGGACTAGAAGCTTCAGAAGATGGCTATAAAAGCCCTCCTAACCCTCACACATAACGAGAATCGCTTTCATTTCTAGGGTTTTTAAGCTTTTAAGATTTTTGGGTAATTTCTCTTAGTTTTAAGTTTCAAGTAAATGTTAATTATTCAATTACAAACGTTTGTAATTCTCTTTTCAAGTAATGTAATCAAGCTTTTTAGTTAATGAAATTTAAGTTTTCTTTAATAAATTGTCAAAAAGCTCTCTATAAGCTCTAGTGATAGTGTACGGATTCATAAGTTCTTATAAGCTCTCACAAGTCTATAAGCTTGTGATTGAGCTACATTGTTCATTTAATCAACTTAAACCTTTAAAATCAGCTAATTACCTTGGATTATTGAATTTAGAAGCTTATGGAAGGGAAGCTAGCCATGGATGAGCTTCCAAGGACTTTACTAGCTTATCCATAAGGATAAGCTAGAGCTTGTAGACTGCTAACTTGAGCTTAATTTCACCTTTGTTTTGCTAAGGTTCCTGTAAGTTCTCCTTTATCTTTAAATTCTAGTTTAGAAATATGTTTGTCTGCTTATTAAGTGCTTATTATGCTTTCTAGTTAGCTTATTTGTACTTATTATCATCTTATATGTTTATTAGTCTTAATTGATCATCTATCTTTAGTTAATATAGCTTAGATCTTAGTTTTGCATTTCTTGTCTTAAAAATCATTAAAAAACCAAAAATAGTTAGGCAAATTTGTAGATCTTAGTTTCTAGTTTTTTCTAATTTTTTCAATAAGCTCACTAGAGTTAGTTTATAAGCTACAGCCTATCTGGTATTTAAGGTTTCATCAACTAGAATTTAGAATCATAAGCTAAATTGAAATCGCCATAGTTAAAGGAAGAGTGTTTGGATAAAGACATTGACCTAAAATAGTCAACAGGAATTTGGATAATAAGTCAACACATATATTACACTATGGATCAGTGGCGTGACACATCAATCGAGCCAGTATCACACCGCTGGTACTTACCTCTTTACCACAAACTTACAAAGACGCGATCGGGTGAAGAGCACATACACAGTATAGACTACCTACTTACAATACCAAGACACTGGCATGTCTAGGAGAGCTTATACACTTTTCTGTAGACACAGTCGCGCGCGTTCGTGCACGATCTTCTTCTGAGTGAGAGAGAGGTGAGTGTGAACCAGTAGGTGTTTCACTACGGGGCAAAATATAACTCGCTAAGAAAACAGATTGAGGGAATAAAAATTGAATACCTAACTATCCTAGCAATAAAAACCTTCCTAAAAACCTTATCCAAACTAGACGCTCACTAATTGGTGGGCCAGGGAAATTTTTGATTTTTCTTTGCTTTTTAAAAATTTGATCCAAATCCTCATTGAGCTTGGATCATTGTTTAAGTTGAGTTTGATAGAACACACTAAATAAGTATTGTGTAGTGGTCAGGGGTATCCTCTTAAGACACAATGCATTTGTGTTTTCCCTCATGTTAGCGTCAATTGCATCAGCAATAGTAACAATTACTACTGCTTACCCGTTCATTTGTCAATTTAAGCTACTTGAATTAGGTTTTAGTTTTTAAAATTGAATAAGCTTTTAGTTTATATAAAAGATAAGAAAAGTTATAAAACTTATTTTCACATTTCTATCTATCCTCATTTCTTAGGATAAATTAGCTTTTAAAAGTTCATAAAAAACCTTAAAAAAACAAAAACAGTAGTAACAAGAACTAGCTTTTAAATTTTGATTTCTAGCTTTTAGAATTTGTTTTTATGATTTGGATTAATAGGTTATAAGTAGGTTGTTAAGTTTTCAAAAGCTCAAATCCTATAATAGCTTATTGAGCAATTTAGCTTATCTAGTTCTTTTTTTAGCCTCAAGTTATAGTTTCTGAGTTTGCACTTTTGATCCATAGATTTAGTTAGCTTTAAGTGTTATTAGTTAAGTTAGCTTATTAGTCTTAGCTTCTAGGTATCATAAGCTAATTAGAACAGTTTTTAGATTCAAATTTGAGCTTAAAATGAGTTGTGTGCAAGCATTAAAGTGAAAATTAACTTTTATAGCTCAAAAGCTCATTTCCTGTAAACAGCTTTTTCAAAAGCTTTTTGAGAGCTTATTTTTGAGTTTCAGCTTATAGTGCTTTATTAAAGTAGCTTGAAAAGTTGTCCTTAACAACTTTTGTTCTTTAAGTTTTTTATAAAAACAAAAAAAAGGGAAGTGGAAGTTGGGGGTGAGCAAGACTCGAACCCTCGACCTCAACGCTTCAACAACCTTTTATAAAACACACACAACACCCCCGACGCCCGACTCCTTACGCGCAGTGCTCCTTGGGTACTTTTTTCATAAGACCCTTGCACAATCAATTCTTTATATACATTTTGGCCAATAAGCCTTATAAGCTGTCAAAGCTTATTTCGCGGCTTATTTAATAAGCTTTGATCTCGGGCTTATTTTTCCTAGGATTTAATTAGTTTTAGATAAAAAGCTATTTTTCTGTCCATTTTGCTAGAATTTTTTAGAGTTCATTTTTAGTATTTTTAAACATTTATTTTCATTAAAAATCTTAAAAAATCATAAAAATAGAAAAATAATCAAAAAAATATAAATCTTTTTTAGAAAATTTTCTTTTATCATTTAGAATGTAGGAAAATTAGTTTGACTCTCGTAGGTTTAGTTTTGAGCATTTTGGCTTTTAGGGCTCGGTTTTCGATTCCCGTTATTCGTTTTTGTGATTTCTTTCAAATTTTATCGTTATGTTTTCAAATTTTGCAAATCCCTTTATTTTTACTCATAGATTTAGATTATTAATTCAAGTTCTAGGTTAAGGTGCTAATTAGGGTTTATTTTGTCATTTCCGTTTTTCGTTCGCGTGTTTAGTTATTTTACTTGCATTTAATTGTTTTAATTGTTTTTAGTCATAGAAAAATAATCAAAAAGTTGAAAATCATTCATAACATTGTCCAAACTAAATCGAGGGTATCAATTCACATTTCTTTGAGATACGACCCGGTAATCACTTACCGGTTAAACGTATTATATTATATATTTTTGTGTGTTTAAATTGCATTTAATCTTTGTCCTCAAGGATTATTTGTAAATTTCTATAAATACTTTGATATATTATATATACGTAAAATTGCTTCAACCAATTTTTGGCGCCGCTACCGGGGAAGTGTGTTACGATTCTCTCGTTTGAAGTTTGTTGATCGTGTTTTGGAGACCCTTTCATTTTCGAAAGTTACGCTTTTAAGAAAATCAAAAATATAAAAAAAATAAAAAGTTAAAAATATTTTTATTTTCTTTTTAGTATAAATAGAAGATTAAAAACAAAAATACAAAAATATTTGCTCTTTCAATTTAAAAAAAATAAACAAAGTTGGTAAAAGAACACCAACAAATAATACCTTCAATTGAGGTATTATCCATTAGTAAGTTCCCAACTCGAATAAAAGATTCAAAAAAACTTGCCATTTATGTCATTTACGAGGAACGGCTCATCTTTAAAAAGTAAAATTTTTAAGAGCTACCGTGAAGTAAGTTTGATTATTTGGTTCAAGTTGTCTTTCTCATTGTCTGTTAAAATTAGATTGTGAATAACCTTTAGAAAAACCAAAAATATTTTTCTTATTATTTTTCTATTTTCCTTTAGATAGTGCATGCACACTAGATGTTCTAATTATCCTAATAATTCAAATGTCACAATTCCAAGACGTCGGAGAAGACATGTTTCTAACATAGTCGAACCCGAGATTCGAACTATTGTTGCACCTATGGCAGAACGTACCATGGAAGAACTACTCCGGGCACCCACGGAAGGGTACGGAGAAGCTATTGTTTTACCAGAAATCAATGCCGATCATTTTGAGATTAAGACGAATTTGCTTCAGTTGGTTCAAGCTAACCCGTTTAACGGTCGTGAGAGTGAGACTTCTCATGCTCATATTAATAGTTTCAAAAGAATTACCTCGACTTTACGATTTAGGAAACGATGTGATTAAGCTTATGATGTTGCCATATTCGCTCGAGGGAGCCGCTAAAACTTGGTACGAGAAAGAACCACCAAATTCAATCTTGACTTAGGAGGATCTCGTTACCAAGTTCATTAACCAATTTTTCATTCCTTCGAAAACTACTCACTTAAAGAATGAAATTTCTTGTTTTACACAAAAATTCGAGAAAACTTTTAGTGAAGCGTGGGAAAGATTTAAGGAGTTACTTAGAGCTTGCCCTCATCACGGATTTACGGAGTTAACTCAAGTTGATACCTTTTATAACTGTTTAAACGAGAATGAACAAGACTCCTTAAATGTCGCGGCAGGTGGAAATCTTTTGAGTAAAACAACTAGAGAGGCTTTAAACATAATTGAGAATAAATCAAAAGTTCGTTATAGATCAAATGCTTCTAGGATGAATGCTACTTCTAGTAAAATGGATGAGAGAATTGATAAGCTTGCAGATCAACTTTCGACCTTAGTCGAAATTGTTTCTAAAAAAGTTGTCACTCCCGCTCCGGTTAAGGCGGTTGAGGAATATTGCATTACTTGTAGTGGTGACCATTCTTGGTATAATTGTCCGGCTACTGATAACAATCAGGCTAGTGTTTGTGCGACCACAGGAACTTACAATCAAGTTAACCCTCCTAACCGTGTTAGTAATCAAATGGTACCACTTGGTTTTGCTCCGGTGCAAAACAATGGTCAAAATAGGTTCAATAATCAAGTTCAAGGGAATAATTT
>BQNB010016845.1:3883-63081 GCA_026074375.1 Tanacetum coccineum | reverse complement strand
GCATCGACATAACGCCGTGCGTGATACCTTGGTTGATATATGTTTTCGGTCAGGGATTTCGGCTGGCAAAGAAGTCGACATTAGACTTGGTGGAGGTTGTGACAAGACCTTACGTCTCGCGGATGTGTTACTCTATTCATGGGACGGAGGGCTTGATGTGTGTGTGGATTTAACAGGGTCCTCTCCTTTGACACACACTGGGATGGCTAATTTCATGCCTGGTCGGGTTGTTTTTGATGCTGCGCAGCGCAAACGTGGTAAGTATATGACTAAGTATGCAGATATTGGGTATGGGTTCCTTCCTTTTTCTTTCTCCTCCTTAGGAGAATTAGAGGCTGACGCAGTTACATTGCTAAAGCGGATTCGAAAGTTTTCTATAGCTCAGGACATCGGGGCACGTGCAGCTATTCATATTTTTAATAGGATTAGTTTTGCTATTGCCAAAGGAGTGGGGGCCCAGATAGTATCTCGGCTTCCCTCCAATTTGTTGTAATCTTTTAATTCTAATGAAGTGATGTTTATTAAAAAAAAATATATCAATAATAATAATAATAATAATAATAATATCAATAATAATAATAATATCAATAATAATAATAATAATAATAATAATAATGTTGTTGATGCTTTAAGCAGGAAGGAGCGGAGTAAACCATTAAGAGTTCGAGCCTTAGTGATGACTATTGGCTTGGATCTTCCTAAACAAATCTTGAATGCTCATACTGAAGCACGAAAACCAGAGAACATCAAGAACGAAGATGTTGGAGGCATGTTGGTTGAAAATTCAAAGGATCCAGAAAAATTTAGAACGGAAAAGTTGGAACCCCGTACGGATGGATATGCTTCAATGGCAGGAGTTGGTTACCATGTTATGGCGACTTGAGGACTGTGATTATGCACGAGTCTCACAAGTCAAAATATTCTATTCATTTGGGTTCTAACAAAATGTATTAGGACATGAAGTAGCTATATTAGTGGCCCAATATAAAAGCCAACATCGCCACCTATGCTAGCAAATGTCTAACATGTGCTAAAATCAAGGCTGAACACCAAAGGCCATCAGGATTGTTGGTACAACCCGAGATACCTCAATGGAAGTGGGATAATATCACGATGGACTTTGTCACGAAGCTTCCTAAGTCGTCACAAGGCTACGACACCATTTGGGTGATTGTCGACCGACTTACTAAGTCTGCAATCTTTGTACCCATGAGGGAAACTGATCCCATGGAGAAACTGGCAAGAATGTACCTAAAGGAAGTGGTCACGAGGCATGGAATCCCTGTCTTAATTATTTGTGATCGTGACCCGAGGTTAGCATCGAATTTCTAGAGGTCACTTCAGAAGGCTTTGGGTACTAACTTGGATATGAGTACTGCGTATCATCAACAAACTGACGGGCAAAGTGAGAGAACTATTCAAACTCTAAAGGATATGTTGTGTGCTTGTGCGATCGACTTTGGAAAGGATTGGGTTAACCATTTGCCATTAGTCGAGTTCTCATATAACAATAGCTATCACGCTAGCATCAAGGCTGCACCATTTGAAGCACTTTACGGTCGAAAGTGTCGTTCACTTGTGTGTTGGGCCGAGGTTGGACAAGTCCAACTTACTGGTCCGGAAATAGTTTAAGAAACAACAGAGAAGATCATCCAGATCAAGCAAAGGATGCAAGCCTCCCGCGATAGGCAAAAGACTTACGCTGATCTAAAGCGTAAGCCGATGGACTTCCAAGTTGGGGATAAAGTTATGCTTAAAGTTTCGCCTTGGAAAGGGGTCGTACGTTTTGGCAAACGGGGGATGTTGAACCCTAGGTATGTTGGACCATTCAAGGTGTTAGAAAAGGTTAGATCCGTTGCATACAAGCTTGAGCTTCCGCAAGAGCTGAGCAGGGTTCACAATACGTTTCATGTATCCAAATTAAAAAAGTGTTATGCCGACGAACCATTAGTCGTTCCGTTGGATGGACTTCACTTTGATGACAAGCTTTAATTTGTTGAAGAACCGGTCGAAATCATGGATCAAGAAGTCAAACGGTTAAGGCAAAGTCGTGTCCCAATTGTCAAGGTTCGATGGAACTCCAGGAGAGGTCCTGAGTTCACATGGGAACGTAAAGACCAATTCCGGAAGAAGTATCCACACCTCTTCACAAAGGCCGCACTGTCATCAAGTACTGCGTCTTAAGCCTTGAGGACAAGGCTCATTTAACGGGGGAATATTATAACACCCCAACTTTTAGGGTCATTTACGACGTCAATAAATTCACTATGTATTTTTAGTATTATACGCGTTTACTTTTAAATCGTAATCGTTAAGTTAAATCGCGTAAGCTAAAAATTATCGCTCCATGTAAACGGGCATCAAACAATTAAATGTTTACATCAAGCAAGTGTTAAGTAATTATTTTGAGGATAATTATTAACTTTGTTCATTTTATTTTTATTGGTTGCATAAAGTGTTTACGTTTCGCGATAAAATACGTTTAGGCATTCCCAGAACTAACAAAACTTTTCTACGCTTTAACAAATACCTACAATTATGCCTTTTGGCTTGACGAACGCATTACGAGTTCCAAGTTATGCCTTTTGGCTTGACGAACGCACCAGCGGTATGTATAAACCTCATAAACCGCGTGTACAAGCCATTTTTGGATAAATTTATAATTGTCTTTATTGACGATATCCTTATCTACTCCAAGAACAAGAAGGAACATGAAGAACATCTTAAGGCAGTTTTAGAATTGCTTAAGAAAGAGAAGTTGTATGCTAATTTCTCTAAATGTGAATTTTGGATTCCTAAGGTACAATTTCTCGGCCACGTGATTGATAGTCAAGGCATTCACGTGGACCCCGCCAAAATCGAATCCATAAAGGACTGGGAATCTCCTAAAACACCAACGGAGATTCGCCAATTCTTAGGTCTCGCTGGGTATTACCGAAGATTCATCGAAGGATTTTCGAAGATTGCCAAGTCAATGACCAAGCTTACTCAGAAAGGAGTTAAGTTCAATTAGGGAGACAAGCAGGAAGCCGCTTTCTAGTTATTAAAGCAGAAGTTATGCAGTGCGCCAATTCTGGCTTTACCTGAGGGAAGCGAAGATTTCGTAGTCTATTGCGATGCGTCGCATAAGGGATTGGGTGATGTATTAATGCAAAGAGAGAAAGTAATTTCTTATGCATCACGCCAATTAAAAATTCATGAGAAGAACTATACAACTCATGATTTGGAACTTGGATCGGTAGTGTTTTCTCTGAAACTTTGGAGACACTATTTGTACGGAACCAAGTGTACGGTGTTCACGGATCACAAGAGTCTACAACACATTCTTAATCAAAAGGAGCTGAATATGAGGCAGCGTCGTTGGTTAGAACTGCTCAGTGATTACGACTGTGAGATCCGTTACCACCCGGGGAAAGCGAATGTTGTTGCTGATGCTTTGAGCAGGAAGGAGCGGAGTAAACCATTAAGAGTTCGAGCCTTAGTGATGACTATTGGCTTGGATCTTCCTAAACAAATCCTGAATGCTTAGACTGAAGCACGAAAACCAGAAAACATCAAGAACGAAGATGTTGGAGGCATGTTGGTTGAAAATTCAAAGGATCCGAAGAAATTTAGAACGGAAAAGTTGGAACCCCGTACGGATGGAACTCTATGCTTCAATGACAGGAGTTGGTTACCATGATATGGCGACTTGAGGACTGTGATTATGCACGAGTCTCACAAGTCAAAATACTCTATTCATTCGGGTTCTGACAAAATGTATTAGGACGTGAAGAAGCAATATTGGTAGCCCAATATGAAGGCCAACATCGCCACCTATGCTAGCAAATGTCTGATAGGTGCTAAAGTCAAGGCTGAACACCAAAGGCCATCAGGATTGTTGGTACAACCGGAGATACCTCAATAGAAGTGGGATAATATCATGATGTACTTTGTCACGAAGCTTCCTAAGTCGTCACAAGGCTACGACACCATTTGGGTGATTGTCGACCGACTTACTAAGTCTGCAATCTTTGTACCCATAAGGGAAACTGATCCTATGGAGAAACTAGCAAGAATGTACCTAAAGGAAGTGGTCACGAGGCATGGAATCCATGTCTCAATTATTTGTGATCGCGACCCGAGGTTCGCATCGAATTTCTGGAGGTCACTTCAGAAGGCTTTGGGTACTAACTTGGATATAAGTATTGCGTATCATCCATAAACTGACAGGCAAAGCGAGAGAACTATTCAAACTCTCGAGGATATGCTGCGTGCTTGTGCGATCGACTTTGGAAAGGGTTGGGTTAACCATTTGCCATTAGTCGAGTTCTCATATAACAATAGTTATCACGCTAGCATCAAGGCTGCACCATTTGAAGCACTTTACGGTCGAAAGTGGCGTTCACCTGTGTGCTGGGCCGAGGTTGGACAAGTATAACTTACTGGTCTGAAAATAGTTCAAGAAACAACAGAGAAGATCATCCAGATCAAGCAAAGGATGCAAGCCGCCCGCGATAGGAAAAAGAGTTACGCTGATCTAAAGCGTAAGCCGATGGACTTCCAAGTTGGGGATAAAGTTATGCTTAAAGTTTCGCCTTGGAAAGGGGTCGTACGTTTTGGCAAACGGGGGAAGTTGAACCCTAGGTACGTTGGACCATTCAAGGTGTTGGAAAAGGTTAGATCCATTGCATACAAGCTTGAGCTTTCGTAAGATCTGAGCAAGGTTCACAATACGTTTCATGTATCCAACATGAAAAAGTGTTATGCCGACGAACCATTAGCCGTTCCGTTGGATGGACTTCACTTTGATGACAAGCTTCAGTTTGTTGAAGAACTGGTCAAAATCATGGATCGAGAAGTCAAATGTTTGAGGCAAAGCCGTGTCCCAATTGTTAAGGATCGATGGAACTCTAGGAGAGGTCCTGAGTTCACATAGGAACGTAAAGACCAATTTCGGAAGAAGTATCCACACCTCTTCCAAAGACTGCACCGTCGTCAAGTGTCGCGTATTAATCCTTGCGCGTCTTAAGCCTTGAGGACAAGGCTCATTTAACGGGGGAAGACTATAACACCATGTGTTTTAGGGTCATTTATGACGTCAATAAATTTACTATGTATTTTTTGAATTGTACGCGTTTGCTTTTAAATCGTAATCGTTAAGTAAAATCGCGTAAGCTAAAATTTTTTGTTCAATGTAAACAGGCATCAAACAATTAAATATTTACATCAAGCAAGTGTTAAGTAATTATTTTGAGGATAATTATAAACTTTGTTTATTTTATTTTTATTGGTTGCATAAAGTGTTTACGTTTCGCGATAAAATACGTTTAGGTATTCCCGGAACCAACAAAACTTTTCTACGCTTCAAAAAATACTCACAATTGTACCCAATACTCAAAATTTACAAAATAACATCACATATATACATATAAAACCAAATATGGGTAGATAGATACAAAGAAACTACCTACAAAACACCTCCCTTAAATTTCATGGGATGATCTCACCTTTTAGGAACATTTAGATATTTTCTCAAGACTTTTCCTAATAGTGAACTTGACCAAGACCTTCCATAAGACCATCAACATGTCTTTGACTAGCTCATAATACTTATAACTCATGCATGCTAGTAGATAAAGTCTCACTCTCATTTCACTTATCAAAATCAAACTCATCTCTCTTGGTTCTCTCTCTATACCCACGACCAACACCAATAACATACCAAATCCATACCAAAATTAATCTACAACATTTACACATATTCCTACATCATTTCTAAGATGACCTAAGGTGTTTAGAAGGATTGGTTTAAGGTTTACAAGGGTTAATCAAGCAAGAAGCAAGAAGCAAGAAGCAAGAAGCAAGATTAGGGTTTCATTTGGAATTAGGGTTTTATGAGTGTAAGCTAGGGTTTTGGTTTCTAAACAAAGATCTAAACACTTTGTTTCATCCTACACTTCAATTAAAGGTTACCTAAAACTCTTATCTCTTTGTTTTTTATAACATTTTAAATGCTTAATATAATGTTTGTGTAGTTAATCACCATCTAAGAACATGTTTACTTGTAAAAATAGATTTTTACACTTGTTTATGATTTGATAAACTTTTATATATGTTGTATAAATGTTCATATTATATTATAATGGAAGTATAAGTAATGTACAAATGTTGGTTATGTATAAAAAGTATATGTAAACAAGTTAACTAAAAACTATACTTATGAAAGTTCATGGATAAATAAGTGTGTACACATTTGGATCTTGTGATTTTTGGACAATATATGGACTAATCATGGACTAGAGACCCTAAGGATGTAAGACATGTGATTATGAGTGTTGTAATGGACTTGTAACAAAGTGATTAAACTTAAAAGTTAGAAAAACTCATTTTAAACACATTTTAAGAAAAAATTCAAAAACTCCAGTTTGAAATTCGAATTTTAACATATATATATTTTATGATTTAATAAAATACGTAAACATGTCCGATATCTAGGATCGTGGGCATGTAGAGAACTCGAAAAACCGATTTATAACGAAGGAAATACGCTAAAAAAAAAATAAAACTTTTACGTTAATGAAACGCGTTATAAAAGAAATTTTATAAAAACAAGTTATAAAATACTTTTGATACATAAGGTTTATGATTTTTCCCAGATATTACATAATTTATGATTCTAAAACAATAAGAATCGTAATTTTTCAATCAATAACGAAGGAGTTTATGAATTTCACAAGTTTACGGAATTAAAAGTTTTATAAAAATAATTTTATAAACTATGAACAGTAAAAATCACTATTCATAACATATACATATTTTTGAAAAATGTTATATTTTGATAAGATTTGTAATTACGAAGACGTGCTCGAAAGAATCACTAAAATCGGAGCTAAAACGAATAAAATACGACATTTACGGGTTTTACGATAACTAAATTTATAAAAATAAATTTTATAACTGACAGAACAGTAAAGAATATTGTTCAATCATATGTTAAAAAATATATGAAAATAGTAATAATTTTTTTGATAACTCATCTTAATACGAAAGCGTGGACATAAGAAACATACCAAACGGGCCTTAAAACGAAGAAATTGCGTCGTTTTTTACTATTGACATATTATAAACTGTTTAAACTTAATAAATACTGCGTTTCACAAACAGCAATTAGATGTGATGTAGCAATTAAAATTGTATAGTGGTAGTAGTTAATCAAAGTGCTTAGTACTTATACGGCCTATATTGGATTAGGTTGCATTCGGCGTTTATCTGACGCATTTTCTGTGATATAATTGTTATCATACACACAAGGTGAGTTCATAGCCCCACGTTTTACATTTTAATGATTTATAAGTTTTGGGGTGAGAAACATATGCAATTTTTAGCAATTATGACCAAGTCTGACATTTCACATTTCCGTATTACGTGTCAGCCTTAAGTAATGAAACCCTCTGAGCCCATTATCATGAACTGTTAATTACTGTTATGAGCACGAATGTTATAAATAGATCTATTTGGGATTGACATCCCCATTCGGGTGAGTCATGCTCACTGTGCCGGTTTTCCGGACAACGAACGTATACCATGTCGGACATAGGATGTTGCCGGTTAGAACATCATCATAGGCAATGTTGGCAATTTATATTGCATTTCATACATGTCGAGCTTTAGTGTCATGAGCTTAGGAAAACGTAATTACACTTTATGATGTTTGCATCTGTTGCATTACAAGATGGGGGAAATCTTGTGTCCTACATATACATTTTATAAAAAAACCTATGAATTCACTCAACAATATGTTGACGTTTTAAAGCAATGTTTTTCAGGATCAATAAGGCACGAGGTACAAGGGATACCTTGTGTTTTGATTTGGATTTCATGCATAAAGATTTTGTCGCATTACATTTTGTATATCTGTTATGGGCTAGAAATCTTTGTATTTTGAATAAGTGAACAAGTGAAGCTTCGGGCTTTTGTAACAAACAATTTGTTAAATCCAATGTATTAGTTTTAAATGGCTTTTAATGGTCGTTCTTATATATATCTTGTGTTATTGATCTATGAAGTACCACCCCCAACCTATATTCTGCTGCAACCCAATTTGGGGGTGTTACAGATTGGTATCAAGAGCCAAGGTTATAGAGAACCAGGTCAAATGTTTTCGTTGGACTATAACCGTTTTCAAACATTGCATTCACACAAAAGGATTTTCACGGGACATACATACATACACTAGTTGTTGCATTAGTTGATTAGACTAGATGCATTTATGATTGATATACATGTTATGATATAAATGTATATTACTATAAGAGTCTTATATTAAATACTAATATAAGCTATTTTGGATTTTCAGATACAATCATGTCGGATTCTGAGGATTCCACGGTTACATACACTGCTGTATCCAGCCCATTTGGAGGGTTGTCCAAACACCTCGGACTCTGGGTGGTCAATATACCACCCATGATGCCTGAGGATCCATATGCATATGTGGTAGCTGATTTTTAGGTCCCGCCATCTCTTGATTATGTGTCGGGTCCTGAGTACCCACCTTCACCAGACTTTGTTCCAGAGCCGGTATCCAGAGTTCATGCCACTAGAGGATGAGGTACTCCCAGCTGAGGAGCAGCCCCTGCCTGCTGCTGCTTCACCCACTGCTGATTCACTAGGCTATGTTCCTGAGTTAGATCCTAAGGAGGATCTGAAGGATGATGATGATAAGGACCTTGAGGAGGATCCTGCTGATTATCCTGCCGACGGAGGAGACGATCGCGACGATGAGGATGAGTCATTCGTTGATGATGATGTTGATATTGAGGGGGATGAGGAGGAGGAGGAGCACTCAGCTCTTACCGACTCTACAGCTGTTGCTTTACCAGCTGTTGATCATGCCCCATCTGCTGAGGAGACTGAGCCGTTTGAGACCGACGAGTCTGCGGCCACATCACCACCGCATCCTGCATACCGGGTTACTGCTAGGATATCGATCCGAGATGAGGCGCCTACACCATTTTGGTCGGATACAGAGGTTGCTAGACTCCTTGCTATACTTACTCCACCACCATCACCACTTTTCCTATGGTCATCACCACTGCCTCAGGTTCATTCTCCACCACTACCCCTGATACTATCACCATTACCTGTATCATCACCACCACCTGCTAGTCCTACTTATCCATTAGGATATCTAGCTGCTATGATCTGGTTGAGAGCTGAGGTCCCATCTACTTCCCGTTCACTACCGTCACATATCATACTCTCCCATACCAGAGCAGATACACCACCATCAGGTACCCCACCATCGAGGACACCACCACTCTTACCCATACCACTACCTGCTTTATCACCATCTTTGCTGCTACCCTCTGTTGACCATGGAGCGGACAGGCTCGAGGTTTGCTTACCACCTCGGAAGAGGTTATGTTTTGCTTTTGGTTTGAGGTACAAGGTCAGAGAGAGCTCGTCTGTTGCTGCTGCTAGACCTCCTGTAGGTTTCCGGGTGGACTATGGTTTTTTTGCTACCATGGATAGGGAGATTATGCAGGATCTAGAGAGAGATGTTTGGTATGGGATCACCGACACTTAGGATGAGATGTTGGTAGACATGCCAAGAGCACCAGCGACTGATGACACAGAGTTGGGTCGACGGATGACACAGTTTACCACTAGGGTTAGGCAAGACACATACGAGATTTATACGAGGTTGGATGATGAGCAGAGCGATAGCTGATGGCTAGTTGGCTCAACATGATATACATAGATAGGCGTGCACATGCTCGTACTGCTAGGCTCATGGAGGCTGAGGCAGGATGTCTTGAGAGGCTTGGGGACGATCCATGAATGCTAGTGACCTTGCACGATCAGAGGTTATGGCATTACGTACTCAAGTGGTAGCATAACAAGCAGTGATTATAGAGTTACAAGCAGCGGACCGCAGGAGACAGGCGGCGATAACAGAGATGCTGGATGCGGACCACAGGAGACAGGCACAGTTCATTGAGGCACTAAAACTGCTGAAGAGGCTTCAGACCCAGATGACAGAGTTTGAGAGGCAGCAGGGACCCGCTAAAGGTCCTGCACACCCCGATGCACGGAGGAAGCCGGTAGCAGTTCATAGATCATGTTATGGCTAGTTATTTTGTACAACCTACTAAGTATTACAGGTAACTCCCGGCTAGTATGGCTTTAGGTTGTATATTTAATCTTGTAACCTAATCATTGTGATCATTTTGTATCTGAACCAATCATGTATGTTTTTTAATTATATATGGAATGGTGGTATTATGTCATGTTTGTAATCGAATTTATTATGAATGAATGTCAATTTAGTTACACCATTGTTAACTTCAATTCATTTGTATCTTTCACTATGTGTTGTATATCACTTTACTTATTGTGTATAATGTCATGTCATGGTTTATGATTTTAGCGAAATCCTAACGGGAATTATATTTTTCTTGTTGATTAAAGAAAATGGGCACCAAAAAGACCACGAGTCAAAAACAGCCCCAGAAACATCCAACATCACATATGTACCTAATCCCAGCCCTCAGGAAATGATTTGACCAACGCGTTATCTAAGCCAGCTTTAGGCAGCACTATGATGATGAATATAAATATGAATGGCGATGATAGCCATAATTCAGGAACGGGCGTTAGAAGGACAGAACGAACTGCCCGTGAATGTACTTACATTGACTTTCTCAAATGTCAACCATTAAACTTCAAAGGCACAGAATGAGTTGCCGGTCTATCTCAATGGTTTGAAAGAATGGAGTCTGTTTTCCATAACAGTAACTGTATAGTTAAGAATCAAGTCAAGTTTGCTACTTGCACTCTCCATTCAGTTGCTTTAACATGGTGGAACACTCATGTCAAGACAGTTGGTCATGATGCCGCTTATGGTATGCCTTGGACAACACTCATGATTATGATGACTGAAAAATACTGTCCTCGAAATGAAATCAAGAAATTAGAAATAGAGATTTGGGATCTGAAGGTGAAGGGTACTGACTTGACAAGTTATACCCAACGCTTTTAGGAATTGGCTTTGTTGTGCAGAAGGATGTTTCCCGAAGAATCTGATAAAATTGAAAAATATGTCGGTGGCCTTCCCGACATGATTCAAGGGAGTGGAAGTAGCACTAAACCAAAGACAATGCAAGATGCAGTTGAAATCACAACCGAGCTAATGGATAAGAAAATCCGCACTTTTGCTGAACGCCAGACAGAGAGTAAAAGGAAGTTTGAGGACACCTCAAGGAACACTCAGAACCAACAACAACTAACAAACAACAACACAACAAACCAGAGGACAGAAACACTGGCAGGGCTTATACTGCAGGGACTGGTGAAAGGAAATAATATGGGGGATCTAAACCCCTATGCTCAAAATGCAACTATTACCACGACGGTCCATGTGCTCCTAGATGCTACAAGTGCAATAAAGTTGGCCATATGGCCCGTGACTGCAGGAGCACTGCAACCGCCAATAATGCTAACAATCAGAGGGGCACTGGGTCGGGTCAGAAGCCGACTTGCTATGAGTGTGGAGTTCAGGGACAATTTAAGAGGGAGTGTCCCAAAGTCTGAAGAACAACCACAACTCTGTAACCAGTTGGAGGTGCATGCATCAGCCAAAGTGTAAATCGTAGGCCATAAGCGGGACAAACCCAGACTCCAACTCGTGACGTACGTTCCTTCTAAACACCCGCTATGCTTCTATCTTATTCGATACTAGTGCCCGATATAGTTTTGTGTCCCCTAGCTACATTTTAGCTCCCAATTGATATCACCGCAACAGTATTAGAATCATTTATTATGATGTTGAACTAGCCGACGGTAGAAAATAATTGGGTTGAACACTATCTTTAAGGTTGTACATTAAAACATCCTGAACCACCCATTCAACATAGACTTAATGTCGTAGAACTTGTAGTTTTCGACGCATAATTGTATGGGATGATGGTAAAGTACCAAGCAATCATTGTGTGTGCCGAGAAGATCGTTCATATCCCCTGGGAAAATGAAACTCTAATCGTTCACGGTGACTGAAGCAACTGGGGAAACGAGGCTCGTCTGCACATTATCTCGTACACCAAAACACAAGAATACATGCTAAAAGGATCCAGTCTTTTTGGTAAACATTACTACAAAGGAGACGGAAGACAAGTCGGAGAAGAAGCGACTTGAGGATGTATTGATAGTTCAAGATTTTCCTGATCTATTCCCTGAGGACTTGCCGAGTCTTCCTTTGACTCAACAAGTGGAATTTCAAATCGATCTGATACCTGGTGCTGCACCTGTGGCACGGGCACCTTATCGATTGGCGCCTTCCGAAATGAAAGAGTTGTCGGAGCAACTGAAAGAACTATCCGACAAGGGCTTTATAAGACCCAGTTCCTCACCTTGGGGAGCTCCGGTCTTGTTTGTCAAAAAGAAGGATGGATCGTTTCGAATGTGCATCGACTATCAAGAACTGAACAAGCTGACAGTGAAGAATCGTTATCCACTCCCAAGGATCGACGATTTGTTTGATCAACTACAAGGATCCAGTGTTTATTCTAAGATAGACTTGCGATCAGGTTATCACCAGCTTCGAGTACGGGAAGAGGATATTCCAAAAACGGCATTCCGAACTCGGTATGGTCATTACGAGTTCCAAGTTATGCCATTTGGCTTGACGAACGCACCAGCGGTATTTATGGACCTCATGAACCACGTGTGCAAGCCATTTTTGGATAAATTTGTGATTGTCTTTATTGACGATATCCTTATCTACTCCAAGAACAAGAAGGAACATGAAGAAACATCTTAAGCAGTTTTGAAATTGCTTAAGAAGAGAAGTTGTATGCTAAGTTCTCTAAATGTAATTATGGATTCCTAAGGTACAACTCTCGCCAAACGGATGATAGTCAGGCGTTGAGAAATTCCATAGACCCCGCCAAAATCAAATCCATAAAGGTCTGGGAATCCCCTAAGACGCCAACGAGATTCACAATGCAAAAAAAAAAGATAGGAAAATAATACCGGAAGAACCATTTCTTAGGTTTGCTAGGGGTGGGTATTACCGAAGATATCATTGAAGGATTTTGGAGATTGCCAAGTCAAAGACCAAGCTTACTCATAAAGAGTTAAGTTCAAAATGGGGAGACAAGAAGGAAGCCGCTTTTCCTAGTTATTAAATCAAAAGTTTTATGCTGTGCGCACCGATTCTTTCTGGCTTTTACCTGAGGAAGCAAATAGATTTCGTAGTCTATTTGATTGCGTCGCATAAGGAGAATTGGGTGTTTTGTATAAATGCAAAGAAGAGAAGTAATTTCTTATGCATCACTCCAATTAAAAATTCATGAGAAGAACTATACAACTCATGATTTGGAACTTAGATCGGTAGTGTTTTCTTTGAAACTTTGGAGACACTATTTGTACGGAAACCAAGTTACGGTGGTTCAACAAGATCACAAGATCTAACAGCATATTCTTAATCAAAAGGAGCTGAATATGAGGCAGCGTCGTTGGTTAGAACTGCTCAGTGATTACGACTGTGAGATCCGTTACCACTCGGGGAAAGCGAATGTTGTTGCTGATGCTTTGAGCAGGAAGGAGCAGAGCAAACCATTAAGAGTTCAAGACTTAGTGATGACTATTGGCTTAGATCTTCCTAAACAAATCCTGAATGCTCAGACTGAACAGGAAACCAATATGACATCATTAACGAAGATGTGGAGGCATGTGGGTTTGAAAATCAAAGAGGGATTCGGAAGAATTTAGAACGGAAAAAGATTAGAACCCGTGGGATGTGAACTCTATGCTTCAATGCAGGAAGTTGGTTATCTATGTATGGGTTTTAGGGGGACTAGGACTGTGATTAGCAGCGAGTCCACACAAGTCAAAATACTTATTCAATCCGGATCTGACAAATGTATCAAGACATGAAGAAGCTATATTGGTGGCCCAATATGAAGGCCAACATCGCCACCTATGTTAGTAAATGTCTGACATGTTCTAAAGTCAAGGCTGAACACCAAAGGCCATCAGGATTGTTGGTACAACCTGAGATACCTTAATGGATGTGGGATAATATCACAATGGACTTTGTCACGAAGCTTCTTAAGTCATCACAAGACTACGACACCATTTGGGTGATTGTCGACCGACTTACTAAGTCTGCAATCTTTGTACCCATAAGTGAAACTAATCCCATGGAGAAACTGACAAGAATGTACCTAAAGGAAGTGGTCACGAGGCATGGAATCCCTGTCTTAATTATTTGTCATCGCGACCCAGGGTTCACATCGAATTTCTGGAGGTCACTTCAGAAGGCTTTGGGTACTAACTTGGATATGAGTACTGCGTATCATCCACAAACTGACGAGCAAAGCGAGAGAACTATTCAAACTCTAAAGGATATGTTGCATGCTTGTGCGATCGACTTTGGAAAGGGTTGGGTTAACCATTTGCCATTAGTCGAGTTCTCATATAACAATAGCTATCACGCTAGCATCAAGGCTGCACCATTTGAAGTACTTTACGGTCAAAAGTGTCGTTCACCTGTGTGCTAGGCCGAGGTTGGACAAGTGCAACTTACTGGTTCAGAGATGGTTCAAGAAACAACAGAGAAGATCATCCAGATCAAGAAAAGGATGCAAGCCGCCCACGATAGGCAAAAGAGTTACGCCGGTCTAAAGCGTAAGCCAATGAACTTCCAAGTTGGGGATAAAGTTATGCTTAAAGTTTCACCTTAGAAAGGGGTCGTACATTTTGGCAAACGGGGGAAGTTGAACCCTAGGTACATTGGACCATTCAAGGTGTTGGAAAAGGTTAGATACGTTGCATACAAGCTTGAGCTTCCGCAACAGCTAAACATGGTTCATAATATGTTTCATGTATCCAACTTGAAAAAGTGCTATGCCGACGAACTATTAGCCGTTCCGTTGGATGGACTTCACTTTGATGACAAGCTTTAGTTTGTTGAAGAACCGGTCGAAATCATGGATCGAGAAGTCAAACGGTTGAGGCAAAGCCGTGTCCCAATTGTCAAGTGTTGGGAATTATAGATTTGATGAGACAAAAGAACAAAAGAATGAAACAAGAGGGACTAATTTGACATTATGGAATTCTACAAAAGATGGAGGATTCTACAAGATATGCTAAAGAAGGAAACAAGATCAAGATTAATGTTGAAGATAAAGATTAGTCAAACATTAATGTTGAAGATTAATGCTGATTTATTAGTTTCCTAATTCAAACAGAAGACTGAAGTTAATGTTGATTAGTCAAACAGAAGACTGAAGTTAATGCTAATTGACTGAAGTTAATGCTGATTAGTTAAACAAAAGACTGAAGTTAATGCTTATTGACAAGTTTCCTAATTCAAATAGATTTCCTTTGTAAGTCTTATGGACTCTATTATATAAAGAGATCCATAGACATAGTTTTATATGTGCACAAATGTAGTCGACTAAATAAGTGTGTGTTCTAGGCGTATGGTCTTTGTAAACGCCTAAATGATAGTTGGCTTAGCCTCAAGGTCAAATTGACCCTGTTACTAGTCAGAGTAACCATTCTATTATGATCAAATAGAATTTGAGGCATGGATTGAATAATAATGAAGAAAAACCTTATCACAATTACATTGTTCTTATGTTAATTCCGCTATACATATTCTATGAACTTTATTATTGTTAAATCCCAGATGATAAATAATTAACCTTAAAAAAAAAAACAATCTCGAGTTATAACTATTCTAAGAGTCTTAACAAACTTCAACAATTAGGTAGCTAAAGTCCTGGTGGCTTCTTGATCAAGGAACTACAAGGTTTCAGAAAAGTTGAAGATAGTGTTGAAGGTTGTTAAGGTTCGTTCTTCATGGGTTTTTGATTTTCTGAAGACACAATGATCGGAAGAGTGTATGCTGCAACTAAAGATATCGATACACACAAAATTTTTCTCAGACAGGATAAGAATTTCTCGACACAAAAGTTAGTATACTACTGCTAGGTTTGTACAAGTTCCTACTACTCGAGGCTTAAAAGATACTACAGATAAGTATTTCAAAGTTGGATGACACACATGGTTTGAATCTCGAATAGAAAATAATGTTTGGTTAAATGGCTAGTTTTGGGATTAATTACAAGAATTAGTTACTGAGTTTATTTGGTATCACTTATTTAAGATTGAAATAGGTTTCACGAAGAGTCTACTTATTTATCTTGAAGTCGGTTGGGTGGTTGCATGATTTCAATGATAACTTGCTTGAACAAATACGAATTATGATTGGGACTTAGTTTATCTAGTTTCCAGCGGGTCAAGGGGTGGTTGGTTGAGGACCTTGTAAACTATCACTTAAAGGAGTTACGTTGTAATGCTCAATGTCACATAATATGTCGATGAGGATAAATTCAAGAGGTATAGGATTTCTTTAGAGATTTGAATCAGCACAAATTCTCTACACCGTTTTTCAATCCTACAACATGCAAGCTTATAGTAACAAAATTGGGGGATTTTACTTTAGTTTCCAAGTTGGTATACAATTACATCATCAGTAGTCATTACAAAAAGCCTATAGAATTTGAAGATTTAAGAGATGGTTAACATATTGGTTTCAGGGGAGGCTTAATTGACAAAATGTTTACCCATCAGGATATGTTTATGCACCACTTGAGAGGAAGGTTTTCATTTACTACTAGCTAATGTCCATTATTACTACTAAAGCACGTTTAAGTTTCTACTTGCTCAAAATTTAATTTCTTATTATCGTCATTGAGGGAAATTTGAGTCATAGAAGGCTAGATTGTATGTGATATAAGGTTTTAGTATGTAAAGGATCAAGTTGCATATCTTCACAAGACCCTAATGATTATAACAAAAAAGGGGAATATTGATTAAAGATTTATAGCTAATTATGTGTGGTGGCATGGCAATGTTTTACAAAGAAATCTGAAATTAAGGGAAGATTTGTTTCATTCAGGAGATCCAGATCTCAACTTCAAGGGAAGCATTGATTTCATCAGCTTATGAGGAAGTTCGTGCAAGAAGCCTTATTTGTATTTTACATATATCCAAATAGGGGAAGATTGTTAGGAATTAAAGATTTGATGAAACAAAATAAAACAAAGAATGAAACAAGAGGACCTAATTTGACATTATGGAATTCTACAAAAGATGGAGTATTCTAGAAGATATGCTAAAGAAGGAAACAAGATCAAGATTAATGTTGAAGATTAATGCTGATTTATTAGTTTCCTAATTCATTCAAACAGAAGATTGAAGGTTAATGCAGAATAGTCCAAACAGAAGAACTGAAGTTAATGCTAATTGACAAAGTTAATGCAGATTATTAAACAAAAAGACTGAAGTTAATGCTAATTGACAAGTTTCCTAATTCAAATAGATTTCCTTTGTAATTTATGGACTCGTAATATATAAGGAATCCATAAGACATAGTTATATGTGTGCACAAAAACTTATTCGACTAAAATAAGTGTGTGTTCAAGGCGATTGGTCTTTGTCAACGCCTATAGATAGTTGGCTAGCCTCAATTTCGAATTGACCATGTTACTAGTCAGAGTAACTATTCTATTATGATCAAATAGAATTTGAGGCGTGGAGTGAAAAATAATGAAGAAAAACCTTATCATAATTACATTGTTCTTATGTTAATTCTGCTATACATATTCTATGAACTTTATTATTGTTAATCCTAGATGAGATCTAAACAATCTCGAGTTATAAACGATCTAAGGAGTCTTAACAAACTCAACATCAAGGTTTGATGGAACTCCAGGAGAGGTCCTGAGTTCACATAGGAACGTGAAGACCAATTCCGGAAGAAGTATCCACACCTCTTCACAAAGGTCGCACCGTCGTCAAATGTCGCGTCTTAAGCCTTGAGGACAAGGCTCATTTAACGGGGTAAGACTATAACACCCCGTGTTTTAGGGTCATTTATGATGTCAATAAATTCACTATGTATTTTTAGTATTGTATGCGTTTGCTTTTAAATCGTAATCGTTAAGTTAAATCGCGTAAGCTAAAAATTATCGTTCAATGTAAACGGGCATCAAACAATTAAATGTTTACATCAAGCTAGTGTTAAGTAATTATTTTGAGGATAATTATTAACTTTGTTTATTTTATTTTTATTGGTTGCGTACAGTGTTCACGTTTCGAGATAAAATACGTTTAGGCATTCCCGAAACCACCAAAACTTTTCTACGCTTCAACAAATACCCACAATTGTACCAAATACTCAAAATTTACAAAATAACATCACATATATACATATAAAACCGGATATGGGTAGATAGATACAAAGAAACTATCTACAAAACACCTCCCCTAAATTTCATGGGATGATCTCACCTTTTAGGAACATTTAGATATTTTCTCAAGACTTTTCCTAATAGTGAACTTGACCAAGACCTTCATAAACCACTCAAACATGTATTTGACTACTCATAATACTTTTATAACTCTATGCATTCATAGTAGATAAACTCTCACTCTCATTTCACTTATCAAAATCAAACTCATCTCTCTTGGTTCTCTCTCTATACCCATGGCCAACACCAATAACATACCAAATCTATACCAAAAATAATCTACAACATTTACACACATTCCTGCATCATTTCTAAAATGACCTAAGGTGTTTAGAAGGATTGGTTTAAGGTTTACAATGGTTAATTAAGCAAGAAGCAAGATTAGGGTTTTTAAGGGTTGTAAGCTAGGGTTTGGTTTCTAAACAAAGATTTAGATCATTTTGTTCATCACTACACTTCATATTAAGGTTACCTAAAACTCTTAATCTCTTTGTTTTCACGATTTTATGCATATATAATTGTTAGTGTATTAATCACCACTAAGAACAGTTTACCTGTTAAAAAGATTTTACACGTGTTTTATGATTTTGATAAATTTTATATATGTTGTATGAATGTTCATATCATGTTATAAAGGAAGTATAATAATTACAAATGTTATGGTTTAAGTATAAAAGTATAGATGAAACAAGTTAACTAAAAACTATACTTATGAAAGATTCACGGATAAATAAGTGTGAACACATTTGGATCTTATAATTTTTGGACAATATTAAGGACTAATCAATCGGACTGATAACCCTAAGGATGTAATACCTGTATTAAAAATGTTATACTGACTTGTAACAAAGTGATTAAACTTAAAAGTTAGAAAAACTCATTTTAAACACATTTTAAGAAAAAGTTCAAAACCTTCTGTTTGAAATTCGAATTTAACATATATATTTTATGATTTTATAAAATACTACATGTCACAAGGATCGTGGGCATGTAGAGAACTGAAAAACCAATTTATAACGAAGGAGATACGCTAATTTTAAGTTATACGTTAATTAAACGCGTTATAAAAGAAATTTTATAAAAACAAGTTATAAAAAAACTTATAAGGTTTATTATTTTTCCCAGATATTACATAATTTTAGAATTCTAAAACAATAATAATCGTAATTTTTCAATCAATAACGAAGGAGTTATGAATTTCGCAAGTTTACGGTAATTAAAGTTTATAAAAATAATTTTCTAAACTATGAACAGTAAAAATCATTATTCATAACAGATACATATTTTTTGAAAAATGTTATATTTTGATAAGATTTGTAATTACGAATACGTGCTCGAAAGAATCACTAAAATCGGAGATAAAACGGATAAAATACGACATTTACTGGTTTTACGATATGTAAATTTATAAAAATAAGTTTATAACTGTCATGAACAGTAAAAAGTACTATTCACCAGTAGGTTTAAAAATATGAAAATTTAATATTTCGATAACTCATCTTAATACGAAAGCGTGGACGAAAGAAACATACCAAACAGGCTTAAAACGAAGAAATTGCGTCGTTTTTACTATTGACATATTTATAAATGTTTTAACTTTATAAATATGATTTCACAAACACGATTAAATGGTGATGTAGCTATATAGAATCATATATGGTAGTAGTTATTCAAAATGCTTAGTACTTATACGGCCTATAATTAATTAGGTTGCATTCGGCGTTTATCTGACGCATTTTCTGTGATATAATCTGATATTCATTACTCAAGGTGAGTTCATAGCCCCACGTTTTACATTTTAATGATTTACAAGTTTTAGGGTGAGAAACATATGCATGTTTTACAATTGGACGCAAGTGGCATTTCACATTTACGATTACGTGTTTGCCTAAGTAGCGATAACCCTCTGAGCCCAATATCATGAACTGTCAATTACTATTGTGAGCGCGAATGTTATAAATAGATCTATTTGGGATTGACATCCCCGTTCGGGTGCGTCATGCTCACTGTGCCGGTTTGTCGGACAACAAACGTATACCATGTCGGACATAGGATGTTGTGGGTTAGAACATCATCACGGGCAATGTTGGCAATTTATATTGCAATTCATACATGTCGAGCTTCAGTGTCATGAGCTTAGGAAAACATAATTACATTTTATGATGTATGCATCTGTTGCATTATCATGGGGAAATCTTGCGGTCATACACTATACATTTTATAAACCTATGAATTCACTCAATAATATGTTGACGTTTTAAGCAATGTTTTTCAGGGGATCAATAAGGCACGAGGTGCAAGGGATACATTGGTGGTTTTGATTTGGATGTCATGCATTAAAGATTTTGTCGCATTACATTTTGTATATCTGTTATGGGCTAGAAATCTTTGTATTTTGAACAAGTAGACAAGTGAAGCTTCGGGCTTTTGTAACAAACAATTTGTTAAATCCAATTTAACTGTTTTAAATGGCTTTAAATGGCCGTTCTTATATATATATCAGTTTTAAACGGCTTTAATTTGGGGGTGTTACAGATTAGTATCAAGAGCCAAGGTTATAGAGAACCAGGTCAAATGTTTTTGCTAGACTATAATCGTTTTCAAACATTGCATTCATACAAAGGGATTTTCACGGGACATACATACATATACTAGTTGTTGCATTAGTTGATTAGACTAGATTCATTCATGATTGATATACATGTTATGGTATAAATGTATATTACTATAAGAGTCTTATATTAAATGCTAATATAAGCTATTTTGGATTTTCAGATACAGTCATGTCGGATTCTGAGGATTCCACGGTTACATACACTACTGTGTCCAATCCATTTGGAGGGTTGTCAAACATCGGATCTTTGGGGGTCGATGGACCACCCATGATGCCATAGGATCCATATGTATATGTGGTAGCTACTTTTCAGGCCCTGCCATCTCTTGATTATGTACCGGGTTCTGAGTACCCACCTTCACCAGACTTTGTTCCAGAGCCGGTTTATCCAGAGTTCATGCCATCTAGAGCCAGTTTACCTACTGCTGATTTACCAGACTATGTTCCTGAGTCGGATCCTGAGGAGGATCCGGAGGAGGATGATGATGAGGACCCTGAGGAGGATCATACCGACGGAGGAGACGATGGAGATGATGAGGATGAGTCATCCGATGATGACGAGGATGATGATGTTGATATTGAGGATGATGAGGAGGAGGAGGAGCACCCAACTCCTGCGGACTCTGCAGCTGTTGCTTTACCAGCTGTTGATCATGCCCTATCTGCTGAGGAGACTGAGCCGTTTAAGACCGACGAGTCTGCAGCCATACCACCACTACATCCTGCATACCAGGTTACTGCTATGATATCGATCCGAGATGAGCCACCTACACCATTTTGGTCCGATACGAAGGTTGCTAGACTCCTTGCTATACCTACTCCACCACCATCACCACTTTCCCTATGGTCATCACCACTGCCTCAGATTCCTTCTCCACCACTACCCCTGATACTATCACCACTACTAGTATCACCACCCTTACCTGTATCATCTCCACCTCCTGCTAGTACTATTCATCTTTTGGGTTATCGAGCTGTGATGATCCGGCTGAGAGCTAAGGCCCTATCTACTTTCCATTCACTACCATTACCACCACCCATCATACTGTCCCACACCAGATCAGATGCACCATCATCAGGGACACCACCACTCTTACCCATACCAGCCCCTACATCATTACCACCCTTGCTACTACCCTCTACTAACCGTAGAGAAGACAAACCCGAGGTTACCTTACCGCCTCAAAAGAGGTTATGTATTGCTCTTGGTCTTAGGTACGAGGTCGGAGAGAGATCGTCTGCTGCTGCCGCTAGACTGACTGGAGGTTCTAGAGCAGACTATGATTTTTTTGCCACCATGGATAGGGAGATGAGGCGTAATCCAAAGAGATATGTTGGTTATGGGATTACGGATACTTGGGATGAGATACATGAGGACATGCCAGCGGCACCAATGACTGATGACACATAGTTGGGTCGAAGGATAACAGAGTTTGCCACTAGGGTTAGGTAAGACACAGACAAGATCTATACAAAGTTGGATGATGAGCAGACTGAGCGACAGCTGATGACTAGTCGGCTCAGCATGCTGTATAGGGATAGGCGTGCACATGCTCGTACAGGTTTATTAATAGAGAGAGAGGATAGGATGTCTCGAGAGGCTTGGGGACGATCCATGGACGCTAGTAATCTTGCACGTTTAGAGGTTATGTCACTGCGTACTACTGTATTGGGTCAGCAGGCAGTGATTACAGAGTTGCAGGCAGCGGACCGCAAGAGACAGGCGGTGATTACAGAGTTGCTGGCAGCGGACTGCAGGAGACAGGCACAATTCATTGAGGCACTAAAGCTGTTGAAGAGACTTCAGACCCAGATGACAAAGTTCGAGAGTCAGCAGGGACCCGTTAAGGGTCCGGCACAGCCCGATGCACCAGAGGAGGCTGGTAGCAGTTCATAGATCATGTTATGGCTAGTTATTTTGTATAACCTACTAAGTATTACGGGTAACTCCCGGCTAGTATGGCTTTAGGTTGTATATTTTATCTTGTAACCTAATCGTTGTGACCGTTTTGTATCTGAACCAATCATGTATGTTTTCCAATTATATATGGAATGGTGGTATTATGTAATGTCTGTAATCGAATTTATTATGAATGAATGTCGATTTAGTTACACCGTTGTTAACTTCAATTTAGTTGTATATCTCACTGTGTGTTGTGATCTCTCTTTACTTATTGTGTATATGTCATGTCATGATTTTGCGAAATCTAACGGGTATTATATTTTCTTGTGATTGAAGAAAATGGCACCAAAAAGAGTCACGAGGTCAAACACAGCCCCAGAAACACCCAACACCACATTTGTCACTAATGCCCAGCTTCAAGCAATGATTGACCAAGGCGTTACTTCCGCTTTGGCAGCATGTGATGCTGACAGAAATACGAATGGTGATGATAGCCATAATTCGGGAACGGGTGTTAAAAGGACAGAATGAACTGCTCGTGAATGTACTTACACTGACTTTCTAAAATGTCAACCATTAAACTTCAAAGGCACGGAAGGAGTTTCTGGTCTATCTCAATGGTTTGAAAGAATGGAGTCTATTTTCTACATCAGTAATTGTACAGTTGAGAATCAAATCAAGTTTTCTACTTGCACTCTCCATTCAGTTGCTTTAACATGGTGGAACACTTATGTCAAGACAGTTGGTCATGATGTCGCTTACGATATGCCTTGGAAAATACTCATGAAAATGATGACTGACAAATACTGTCCTCGAAATGAAATCAAGAAACTGGAAATGGAGATTTAGGATCTGAAGGTGAAGGGTACTGACTTGACAAGTTATACCCAAAGCTTTTAGAAATTGGCTTTGTTGTACGGGATGATGTTTCCCAAAGAATCTGATAAAATTGAAAAATATGTCGGTGGTCTTCCCGACATGATTCATGGGAATGTAGTGGCGTCTAAACCAAAGACAATGCAAAAAGCAGTTGAAATCGCAACCGAGCTAATGGATAAGAAAATCTGTACTTTTGCTGATCATCAGACATAGAATAAGAGAAAGCAAGATAATAACCAACAACAACAACAACCACAAAACAAGAGGCAGAACACTGACATGGCTTATGCTGCAGGGACTGGTGAGAAGAAGCTATACGAGGGATCTAAACCCCTATGCCCTAAGTGCAATTATCACCATGATGGTTCGTGTGCTCCCAAATACCACAAGTGTAATTGAGTTGGCCATCTGGCCTGTGATTACAGGAGTCCTACTAATGCCAACACTGCTAATAACCAAAGGGGCACTAGGACAGGTCAGAAGCCTACTTGCTATTAATGTGGTGCCCAAGGATATTTTAAGAGGGAATGTCCAAAACTGAAGAACAACAACAATCGAGGCAACTCAGCTGGAAATGTCAATGCTCCAACGAAAGTGTATGCGGTAGGCCATGCAGGGACAAACCCAGACTCTAACGTCATGACAGGTACGTTCCTTTTAAACAACTGCTATGCTTCTATCTTATTCGATACTGGTGCCGATAGGAGTTTTGTGTCTACTGCATTTAGCCCCCAAATTGATATCACACCAACTGCATTAGATCACTATTATGACGTTGAACTAGCCGACGGGAGAATAATTGGGTTGAACACTATCCTTAGGGGTTGTACATTAAACATCCTGAACTACCCATTCAACATAGACTTAATGCCCGTAGAAATTGGTAGTTTCGATGCTATAATTGGTATGGATTGGTTGGTAAAGTACCAAGCAATCATTGTGTGTGCCGAGAAGATCGTTCGTATCCCTTGGGGAAATGAAACTCTAATCGTTCACGGTGATGAAAGCAACCGGGGAAATGAGGCTCGTCTGCACATTATCTCGTACAACAAAATACAAGAATACATGCTAAAAGGATGTCCAGTCTTTTTGGCAAACGTTACTAAAAAGGAGACGAAAGACAAGTCGGAGAAGAAGCGACTTGAGGACGTATCGATAGTTTAAGATTTTCCTGATGTATTCCCTGAGGACTTGCTGGGTCTTCCTCCGACTCAACAAGTGGAATTTCAAATCCATCTGATACCTGATGCTGCACCTGTGGCACGGGCACCTTATCAATTGGCGCCTTCCGAAATGAAAGAGTTGTCGGAGCAACTGAAAGAACTATCCGGAAAGGGCTTTATAAGACCTAGTTCCTCACCTTAGGGAGCTTCGTTCTTGTTTGTAAAAAAGAAGTATGGATCGTTTCGAATGTGCATCGACTATCGGGAACTGAACAAGCTAATAGTAAAGAATCGTTATCCACTCCTAAGGATCGACGATTTGTTTGATCAACTATAAGGATCTAGTGTTTATTCTAAGATAGACTTTGGATCAGGTTATCACCAGCTTCGAGTACGGGAAGAGGATATTCCAAAAACGGCATTCCAAACTCGGTATGGTCATTACGAGTTCCAAGTTATGCCATTTGGCTTGACGAAAGCACCAACGGTAATAATGAATCTCATGAACCGCGTGTGCAAGCCATTTTTGGATAAGTTCGTGATTGTCTTTATTGACGATATCCTTATCTACTCCAAGAACAAGAAGGAGCATAAAGAATATCTTAAGGCAGTTCTGGAAGTGCTTAAGAAAGAGAAGTTGTATGCTAAGTTCTCTAAATGTGAATTTTAGATTCCTAAGGTATAATTTCTCGGCCACGTGATTGATAGTCAAGGCATTCACGTGGACCACGCCAAAATCGAATCCATAAAGGACTGGGAATCCCCTAAGATGCCAACGGAGATTCACCAATTCTTAGGTCTCGCTGGGTATTACCGAAGATTCATCAAAGGATTTTTGAAGATTTCCATGTCAATGACCAAGCTTAGAAAGGAGTTAAGTTCGATTGGGGAGACAAGCAGGAAGCTGCCTTCAAGTTATTAAAGCAGAAGTTGTGCAGTGCACCAATTCTGGCTTTACTTGAGGGAAGCAAAGATTTCATAGTCTATTGCGATGCGTCACATAAGGGATTGGGTGCTGTATTAATGCAAAGAGAGAAAGTAATTTCTTATGCATCATGCCAATTAAAAATTCATGAGAAGAACTATACAACTCATGATTTGGAACTTGGATCAATAATGTGTTCTTTGAAACTTTAGAGACACTATTTGTACGGAACCAAGTGTATGGTGTTCATGGATCACAAGAGTCTACAACACATTCTTAATCAAAAGGAGTTGAATATGAGGCAGCGTCGTTGGTTAGAACTTCTCAGTGATTACCACTGTGAGATCCGTTACCACCCAGGGAAAGCGAATGTTGTTGCTGATGCTTTGAGCAGGAAGGAGCGGAGTAAACCATTAAGAGTTCGAGCCTTAGTGATGACTATTGGCTTGGATCTTCCTAAACAAATTCTGAATGCTTAAACTGAAGCACGAAATCCAGAAAACATCAAGAACAAAGATGTTGGAGGTATGTTGCTTGAAAATTCTAAGGATCCAGAGAAATTTAGAACGAAAAAGTTAAAACCCCGTGCAGATGGAACTCTATGCTTCAATGGTAGGAGTTGGTTGCCATGTTATGGTGATTTGAGGACCGTGAGCATGCACGAGTCCCACAAGTCAAAATAATCTATTCATCCGGGTTCTAACAAAATGAATCAAGACATGAAGAAGCTATATTGGTGGCCCAATATGAAGGCCAACATTGCCACCTATGTTAGCAAATGTTTGACATGTGCTAAAGTTAAGGCTGAACACCAAAGGCCATCAGGATTGTTGGTACAACCCGATATACCTCAATAGAAGTGGGACAATATCACTATGGATTTTGTCATGAAGCTTCCTAAGTCATCACAAGGCTACGACACTATTTGGGTGATTGTCGACTGACTTACTAAGTCTGCAATCTTTATACCCATGAGGGAAACTGATCTCATGGAGAAACTGGCAAGAATGTACCTAAAGGAAGTGGTCACGAGGCATGGAATCCCTGTCTCAATCATTTGTGACCGCGACCCGAGGTTTACATCAAATTTCTAGAGGTTACTTCAGAAGGCTTTGGGTACTAAGTTAGATATGAGTACTGCGTACCATCCATAAACTAACGGGTAAAGCGAGAGAACTATTCAAACTCTTGAGGATATGATGCGTGCTTGTGTGATCAACTTTGGAAAGGGTTGGGTTAACCATTTGCCGTTGGTCGAGTTCTCGTATAACAATAGCTATCATGCTAGCATCAAGGCTGCACCATTTGAAGCACTTTACGGTCAGAAGTGTCGTTCACCTGTTTGTTGGGCTGAGGTTGGAGAAGTGCAACTCACTGGTCCAAAAATAGTTCAAGAAATAATAGAGAAGATCATCCAGATCAAGCAAAGGATGCAAGCCGCCCATGATAGGCAAAAGAGTTACGCCAATCTAAAGCGTAAGCCGATGGACTTCCAAGTTAGGGATAAAGTTATACTTAAAGTTTCGCCTTGGAAAGGGGTCGTACGTTTTGGAAAATGAGGGAAGTTGAACCCTAGGTACGTTGGACCGTTCAAAGTGTTGGAAAGGGTTGGATCCGTTGCATACAAGCTCGAGCTTCCGCAAGAGCTGAGTAGGGTTCACAATACGTTCCATGTATCCAACTTGAAAAAGTGCTATGCTGACGAACCATTAGCCGTTCCGTTGGATGGACTTCATTTTGATGACAAGCTTTAATTCGTCGAGGAACCAGTCGAAATCATAGATCGTGAAGTCAAACAATTAAGGCGAAGCCGTGTCCCAATCATCAAGATTCAATGGAACTCCAGGAGAGGTCCCGAGTTCACATAGGAACGTGAAGACCAGTTTAGGGAGAAATATCCACACCTCTTCATAAAGACCGCACCATCGTCAAGTGCCGCGTCTTAAGCCTTGAGGACAAGGCTCGTTTAACGGGGGAATACTATAACACCTCGTGTTTTAGGGTCATTTATGACGTCAATGTATTCACTATTTATTTTTAGTATTGTTCGCTTTTGCTTTTAAATCGTAATCGTTAAGTTAAATCGCGTAAGCTAAAAATTATCGTTCAATGTAAACGGGCATCAAACATTTAAATGTTTACATCAAGCAAGTGTTAAGTAATTATTTTGATGATAATTATTAACTTTTTTCATTTTATTTTTATTGGTTGCGTAAAGTATTTACATTTCGCGATAAAATGCGTTTAGGCATTCCCGAAACCACCAAAACTTTTCTACGCTTCAACAAATACCCACAATTATACCCAATAATGAAAATTTACAAAATAACATCACATATATACATATATAACCGGATATAGGTGGAGAGATACAAAGATTTTATCTACAAAACACCTCCCTTAAATTTCATGGGATGATCTCACCATTTAGGAACATTTAGATATTTTTCTCAAGACTTTCCTACTCTTGACCAAGACTTTCCTAGATTTCCTCTAAGTGTTTCTGTGACTAGTCTTGAGAGTATATAAGCTTACCACTAGAAAGATACATATACACATTTCATTTCTTTGGTGAAAACAACACTTTTTCTCTCCTTTCTTATGCTCTCAAAACCCACGGCCAACTGCAAACTCATAACCAAATCCGTAACAAAATTAATCTACAACATTACACACACCACATATATCTAAGGTAACCTATAGGTTTTAGAAGTTTAGTTTGGAGATATAAGGGTAAGCAAGGATAAAGGAATGATTAGGGTTTCAAACTAATCAAAGTGTTTCTAAGCATTCAACTTTGTTTAATATCTAAACAAGGTTTCGATATTGTTTCATCATATACATCATATTAAGGTCATCTAAAACTGTTAATCTCTTTATTTTCATGATTTTATGCATATAATAATGTTTTATAGTTAATCACCATCTAGGAAACGTATCTACATGAAATATGGATTTTTACACTTGTTTATGATTTGGTAAACTTTATATATGTGATGAAGTTCATATCATATTATAAATGGAAGTATAAGTATTTACAATGTTGGTTATTAAAAAAATTATATGTAAACTGTTAACTATAGTGTATACTTATGAAAGTTCATGGATAAATAAGTGTGTACACATTTGGATCTTGTGATTTTTGGACAATATATGGACTAATCATGGACTAGAGACCCTAAGTAGTAAGAACATGATGTATGAGTGGTTGTAATGGACATGTAACAAAGTGATTAAACTTAAAAGTTAGAAAAACTCATTTTAAGAAAAGTTCAAAACCTTCTGTTAGAATTCGATTTTTAACTCATATATTTTATATTTTATAAAAATACTACATCTCATGAGGATTCCAAAAAGGTAAGAAACTTGAAAAACAGATTTATAACGAAGGAGATACGCTAATTTTAAATTATACGTTAATAAACGGGTTTATAAAAGAAATTTTATAAAAAAAAGATACACAATACTTCTGATATATAAAATGGATTGTTTTTATCAGATAGTACATATTTTTAGGATTCCAAAACAATAAGAATCGTAATATTCAATCAATACGAAGGAGTTATGAATTTTGGCCATTTTATGATAATAAATACTTTTATAAAAGTTACTGTTCATCTCAGACATGAATATTTTGAAAACATCATTAATATGATAGAACTTTTAATAACAAATACGTGCTCGAAAGAATCCCTAAAAACGAAGCTAAAACGAATAAGATACGACATTTAACGTTTTACATAACCAAAATTTATAAAATCAATTAATAAACTTGCTGTCATAACAGTAAAAAAAACCTTGTTCACACAGAGACTAAAAATAATGAAAATTAAAAGTCAGATAACTCGTCGTAATACGAAACGTGGACATAAAAAACGTAAAAACGCTTAAAACGTTAAAGTTTACGTCATTTTCACTAAAGATATAATTATTAAAATCGTTTTTAACTTTATAAATATGATTTCACTAAAATGACGATTAATGGTGATGTAGCTATACAGAATTGTATATGGTATTAGTTATTCAAAGTGCTTAGAACTTATACGACCTATATTGGATTAGGTTGCATTCGGTCTATATCGTGACGCATTTTCTGTGATATATTTGTTATCATTCACTCAAGGTGAGTTCATAGCCCCACATTTTACATTTTAATGATTTACAAGTTTTGGGGTGAGAAACATATGCATGTTTTACAATTGGACGCAAGTGGACATTTCACATTACGATTACGTGTTTGCCTAAGTAGCGATAACCCATCTGAGCCCATTATCATGAACTGTCAATTACTGTTGTGAGCGCGAATGTTATAAATAGATCTATTTGGGATTGACATCCCCGTTCGGGTGAGTCATGCTCACTGTGCCGGTTTGCCAGACAACGAACGTATACCATGTCAGACATAGGATGTTGCGGGTTAGAACATCATCACGGGCAATGTTGGCAATTTATATTGCAATTCATACATGTCGAGCTTCAGTGTCATGAGCTTAGGAAAACGTAATTTAACCTTTTATATGTTTGCATCTGTTGCATTATCATAGGAAATCTTGCGGTCCTACATTATACATTTTATAAACCTATGAAATTCACTTAATAACAATATGTTGACGTTTTTAAAGCAATGTTTTTCCATGGGATCAATAAGGCACAAGGCGTTTCAAGGGATACATTGGGGTGGTTTTGAATTTGGAATGTCCTGCATAAAGATTTTGTCGATTACATTTTGTTTATCTGTTATGGGCTAGAATCTATCTGTATTTTAACACGTGAACAAGTGAAAGCGTCGGGCTATTGGTAACAAACAATTTGTTAAATCCAATGTATTAGTTTTAAAAACATTTTTACTGGTTTTCTATATATATCTTGTGTTATTGATCTATGAAGTACAACCCCCAACCCATATTCCGCTGCGACCTAATTTTGGGGTGTTACAATAATTGTGATGGTAGTAAAGATACATGAGTTTTGACTATAATATACATTCCCATTTTCAATGTGCAAATTTTCTTTCCAACCTTTACCAAAATAGACACAAAGAACTCGGGAGTAAACAAAGGGTTTATATGGGGGTTAACCAACAAGTGTAGTTAGTTAATAAGCAACATGTAAAGGCGATTTGGGTGTAATCCTAAAAATTTACCAGTTTAAACAAGTTACTCCATCTAAATCTATAGTACTCATTATTGCGGTCTCTAATAGATATACTAAGCCAAGTTCTAAAGTCTACTACATCACTGACACACTCGTATTGATGGTAGTAAAAATACATGAGTTTTGACTATAATATACATTCCCATTTGCGATGTGGAAATTCTTCCAACCGTACCAAAGATAGAAAATTTTGACACAAGACTCGGGAAATACAAACTTTACACTTTAAGCAACTAGCAACTGTAAAATAAACTTAATCTAACAGGGTAGGCTAAGGTGTAAAGGTGTAACGAAACAAATAATTGGTGTAGTTCCTAAAGGATTGGCTCTACGAGGTGTTCTAGGGGTATCTTACTCTTAAAGTGAGAGTAAACAAAGGGTTTATATAGGGGTTAACTAACCAGTGTAGTTAGTTAATAAGCAACATGTAAAGGCGATTTGGGTGTAATCCTAAAAATTTACCAGTTTAACAAGTTACTTCATCTAAATCCATAGTACTCATTATAGCGGTCTCGAATATATATACCAAGCCAAGTTCTAAAGTCTACTACATCACCGACACACCCATATTTTTGTTTAATTTGGGTAAACATTTAGAAACGGATAAGGTTAAATCCTTACAATATCTAACAAGGGTTATTGTGTGCGGGTTATGTATCAAGTAATTTCACAAAAGTATGCTTGAAATTTTTTTAAATTTAAGTATAATTTAAGCATTTTAGTGTGAAAATTAGGACAAGTAAACATTCTAATTCCATTCCCCACTTGAATTATACAACGTCCTTGTTGTATAGATAAAACATTAAATACGGGAATTAAAAAGAATTAGAATGAGAAGCTCTCCTGATATTTGCTCGGTAGATTCTCCATGTTGAGTTTTTTAGCAAGATTGTGTTGAACATCCGCCTTGATGTTTCAAGACTCCATTACTTTAAGATCTCTAGATTTGTAAATTCTCCACCAATATTCGTCGATATTTCTTTGCTTCCAAGGTCCTGTATAAAACATAGGAAAAACGCGTGCATTCCTATCTTGGTACCTACGGTTAATTTAAACTAAACAAAACAAAACTATATAGGAGATCGATACGCCGTATCCATAAACTAGAATACGTCGTATTGATAAACCTGTAAAAAGTATCTAAATACGGGTCAATCTGTTGAATACACCGTATCATGTGCATGAATACGCCGTATTGACAGAACTGACAATAATGTTTTTAAAGTGCATAAAAAGTAAAGAATGATAGCGTCCAGACAATCAATACACTGTATGGTATAGAGCGGATACGTCGTATTGATGTCTGGGAAGACAGACTCGATAAAATTAAATAACATTCCAGGTTGTCTCCCGAGAAGCACTTTTGTTTACAGCGAAGTCCTTAAGTTAGACTTTTCTTTAGCTTCTCTCTTCATACCATCTCATGCACACTAATGTGCCCGTGTGTGAGCCATTCTTCCATCTTCGCATCTTGAATGTAATCGGGTCCTAAGTTCAATACTCCTTTGTAGAACCCTTTAAATTTTGGTATGCATGCGAGATTCCATTCATCTCATCTTTCTCACTTACCTTCAGTAATGGTGGGATTTTGTTGCATTGCTTATTAGTGTGGTTTTTAAACCTTGGATGTGATCACACCATTTGGTAAGTTACTTCATCATCACCATTGTAAATGGTAATTATCCCTTCGGACCGTCTTGCTTAAATTCCAACTTAAAAATGGTTCGCCAAAAATAACAACGCTCATTCCTTCATCGCGATAATCATCCATATTTTCTAAAACGGCAATATCAATCATCACAGAAAAATTTCTAACAAATATAGGTATCTTCATTAAGGATCCTACTACATTGTTTCCCTTGTACTCCAATTTCTCTTTCATTATAGAATTATGAAACTTTTTAGACATCACATTGACATACAATAATGGGAAAAAGTTAGCATGTGTAAATTCAAATCCTATCATGCAAGAAAATTTTAAGTTATGAGCACAATCTATATGGATCTTCTTATCATAGTCACAATAACTAGGGTAATCATTAATTCCAACATTAAGTTCATCATCCTAGTTCTAAATTCCTCAATTACCTTATCTTCCTTAATGGTGGGCATCAAATCATCACCTTGATTTCTCCTAAGCTTAAATGGTTCATTTACATCATTTAATTCAATGTAATCTTCCAAGAAAGGGTCTAATAATCTACTTAACACCAAAGTCTCTCCCATTAGCCTAGCTTCTAAATCAAGTTCTATTCTTTCTCTCAAACTTAACATGTAGACCCTCTTAATTAAACTACTAGCAGGTTTAACACTTGTGAAAACAATCCTTTCTTCCTTGACTCTTAAAGTAATCTTTCTTTTGTAAACATCAATCTTATCATGGGCAGTAGACAAAAATGGTCTTCCGAGGATCAAGGGCACTTTGATATCTTTGGGCATATCTAGAATTATAAAGTCTACGGAGAAAGTAAATTTACCAATTCCTACTAGTACATTTTTAGCTATTCCTTTTGGATATTTCACAGTCCTGTCTGCTAATTCAACTGTCAACTTAGTGTGAGCTAATTCGCCTAATCCTAAGTTAAGGTAGGTCGAGAGAGGCGTAACACTAACGCTAGCTCCTAAGTCAACAAGGGTATTATCGAAGCAAACATTATTAATAAAGCAAGGTAAAGTGAAACTTCCTGGGTCTTTCTCCTTTTGGGTTATGGATTGTGAAGCTTCAGAATAAGCTTCCGAGAATTATGGTCCATATGATCCCTTCTTTTCTTCACAGTAGTAACCATTCAAACGACTTGGAAACAGAATCATCATTTGTCTTGTCTCGTACATCAGTGTACGGCTCTGTCCAGTGGATACGGCGTATTAGGAAGATCCAATACGGCGTATCGGGTATAAATTAGCTTCAATAGTAGTTGAAATCGACTTGACTTGATCTCTCGGGTTTGCTTCAGTAGAGCTAGGTAGGCTTCCAAATTCTCTTTCCTGTAGTACCTTACTCATTTGCCCGATTTGGATTTCTAAAGTTTTAATAGATGCTCCTTGGTTACGAATGGCAGCATCCATTGAAGCTTGGATTTCTTTAATCAAATTGTAGTTTTCTTTGTGTCTCTTTGCTGATTCACTCATGAATTTGATCAGGGTATCTTCTATAGATTGCCTTCGTTCTTGGTACGAAGGATTCACATTGTTCCTTTGATAAAATCCCAGAGCTGCTGCTCTATATCCCCCTCTTTGAAAAGGTCCACCGAATTGCGTGTAGTAAGCTTCTTCAAGGGTTTTCCCTTCTTCTTTTAGTGGGCAATCTTTGGTGTAATGGGGTCCTTTGCATTGTTCGCATCCAACTTGAGCAGCATAGACTTTTTCATTCACTTTATTGATCTCTCTTCATAAATTATTCAGTTGTGCTTGTATAGCTGCTAATCCATTAGAAGTTTCAGTAATTCTTGACCTAGATGTTCCATTATGCCATTTCAAAGAGTATTCAGCCATTTCTGGATGGCTATTTTTGCATCAGCAGCAGTCTTTGATGGTATTACACCTCTTGAGTCAAGAATTTATCGAGTAGGAATTCCCAATCAATTATAGAATAAGATTACCTCCTGTATCTCCGTTAAATAGTGTTGAGGACACTTCATCAAGAGTTCTTTAAATCGCTCCCATGCTTGGTAAAGGTTTTCATCTGGTTCTTGCTGAAAGTTTTTTATTTCCTCTCTTCTTTGCAGTTCGAGCTGGTGGGCAATATTTGTTTAGAAATTTTGTTTTAAGACCATCCCAAGTTGTAATTGAACCAATTAATGCTCTAAGCATCACTTGGTCTATAGTGATATTTGGAATGTGTAATAGATCGACGATCTCAAGAAATTTCTCAATGTGTTCGTTTGCATCTTCATGATCTGAACCGCTGAAGGTGTTAGTTTGTAGTTCCTTGAGAAATTGGCCATTTAGATCAAAGTTATCCATGTCTTCAATCTTGGGCCTAGCAACCCCCGATCCATAGTCAGCTCAGGTCTTGCTCATGTAATGCTCCATAGTTCCCGCCATTGTTTCCGCAACTTCTTCCTCCGAGTATTCTTGGTCAGAAAATAGTTTGAAATCAGGCGATCTTAACTCGTCAAGACTTAGTGTCTTGAAGTGTCTCCTAGATGATCAAAATTCTCGTTCAGGTTCTTTCTAAGGTGTGAATAGTTTGTTTGTTGAACTCCTTGTCATGCACTACCTGAAACAAGGGATAAACAATAAGTAGGAAAGGCTCTTTTAGGATAGAAATTTTTTTAGCACGGAAATCAAATATAAAAATTAAAATTCTGATTATGTTACAGTTGATCGATACGTCGTATCCAATGGAAGTGGATATGCCGTATTGATCGATTGAATGAATATGCTATATTGGACAGAAAGTTGGATACGCCGTATCCGATGGAAGTGAATACGCCGTATCGAGTTATCGACCAGAATAGTGTATTAGCAAAACAATTAAATTAAACACACAAATATACAAGCAAACAATTAAACTAACAAATATACAAAATATACAGAATATACAAGAATATACACTAATCTAATTAATACTACTCCTAAGGGTTAGATCTAATCTAATGTTAAAAACCAAAACATAAAATAAAAATCAAGATTAATTTTCACTCCCCGGCAACGGCGCCAAAAAACTTGATGTGTCGTTGTGTGGTGTTTATTTATGATAGTTCAAGTTTTAAATTTATATTTTGCCGACTTAACCAAAAACAACACTTTAACGGGCAGTGTACCCGGTCGGTGGTAGATTCGTGGTAAGTAGGGTGTCGAACACTTGAAGAGAGGGGAAATCTCTCAATTTATTTATATATTTGGTTATCTACTGTAAGTTAATTCTAATCTAAGTCAAACCTATGCTAATCCTATGTTAGTTTTAATCTTAATTCTAACAGGGTAAAAGGGGGGTTTTAGCCTAAAAGACTGGCACAGGTTTGTTTGGTGACTACAATCAAATCAAACACTTTAACCCACGCAAGAAAATTAACAGGAGATAAAAGAGTGGTCGAGCCTTATGATAGAAAACTGTATTAGCCATCATTAATCCGATTAGAAGTTGGTTTTTTTATTCAGTGCAATGATTACTTATCTCGAAGAGGCATATCATTCTTAGACTTAGGCAGAACTTCATCCTAAGACCTAGACATATTAATTCTGTCACAATTAAAGCATATGCATAAAACATCCTTATTACCTGATTATAATCTATCTTAGGGATTAAACCAATGGTGGTCTTGGTAAACCCTAGATCATAGAGACTTTACCCACTTACTGCTTAATGGCAATTATACCTTATAGTCTACTAGTCCATACTAATACCAATGTAATCAGAACATTACTTGTTGAATTATCTAGATTCACCTACTAGTCAACATGTTCAATAAACCAAAGGCAATTTCTATTAACTAGTTAAGCCAGAAGCGTATCCTTAGCACGATTTTAAAAGGACAATATTTGTGATCCTATGATTCTAGATGTATAAATTACTATATGGAGGGCTATTCTAGCATCCAGATTACTTGGTTCATATCACTAGATCCAGTTGAATGATATGTCACATACAAAAGCACGTAAACAAGTATAAATTGATAAACATAAACAAGCATGCAACGATAAATTAAGCAATCGAGATATAAACAAAACCAAAAATTCAGATCTTCATAATAATGGCTAATACCCGAAGGTATTAGCCTTCAAACATCATAATTAATATAAGAGTAATTATTTTAGCCAAGGTATACTAACCGAGTTAACGAATGATATCAAAAACTAAACGATTACAAAAGTATAAGAAATTACACGTTGTCTTCTATGGATTGGAATGCGTTGCAAGACCTCTTTTGCTCTTTTTCTCCTCTGAAAATTGACTTTTGTGGTTTAGGTATCGAGAATAAGATTTTTCACCCTTAAAACTCATTTTTGATTTTTGTATTTATAGGGTCTGGAAGTTGGTTCAATACAGCGTATCCAAGGGATTGGATACGGCATATTGGAGTTTCTTGAAGTAGGGACCACGCTTGATATCTTCCAGAATATTTACATACTATATCTTCAATACGGCATATTGACTTCTTCTGGATACAGTGTATTGAGCTTGTTTCCTTTATGGTCTTTGGTGAGTGCAGGCACGGATACGCCGTATCTTCCTTGATGGATACGGCGTATTGGTAGTTAGAATAGTGAATCTTCAAAATATCTTCATTTAAGCTCCAGAATGCTTGCCTTTTACTAATATTTACCAAGTATTCTGTAATTACTGTAATTCTCAAATATAAATGATTAAGTAACACTTCTTTGTAATAATTATATAAAATGGGTTAAATACATGGGATAAATGATGCTATAAAATAGACAATATTTGATGTCATCAGCATGTATGCATTAACGATGAGCACCATGGAACCGAAGAATGTCAAAGAGGCTATGACCGACCCTACATGGATTGAATCAACACAAGAAGAGCTTCTTCAGTTCAAACGGATTGATGTATGGGTGCTAGTTCCTTCCTTAGATAACATTAAACCACTTACATTGAAGTGGTTATTCAAAAACAAGCATTATGAAGAGAACACGGTCATCCGAAACAAGACTCGTCTGGTTGTGAGAGGGTACCGCCAAGAGGAAGGAATAGATTTCGAAGAATCCTTTGCTCCAGTTGTTAGAATGTAAGCTATAAGGATATTTTTGGCATATGTTGCACACAAATCGTTCACTGTGTTTCAAATGGATGTGAAAACTGCTTTCTTGCATGGTACGTTAAAAGAAGACGTGTACGTGTGTCAACCTGAAGGTTTCATTGATGCTGATCATCCAAGCCATGTCTACAAGTTAAAGAAGGCACTATATGGGTTAAAGAAAGCACCAATGTCATAGTATAACAAATTGTCAATGTTTCTCTGACAGAATCACTTCTTCAAAGGCACCATTGATCCAACATTGTTTATAAGACGCTTTGACAACGACATCGTAGTGGTACAGGTCTATGTTGATGATATTATCTTTGGTTCTACACACCCTAGGTATACCCAACTAATTTCTGACCTCATGAAAAGCCGCTTCGAAATGTCATGATGGGGGAAATGACATTTTTCCTTGGTTTACAAGTTAACCAATCCCTCTGTGGCATCATCATAAACCCGTCCAACTACGTGTTAGAAATCCTTAAAAAATATGGAATGGAAACTTGTGATCCCGTTGGAACTCCAATGGAGATCAAAGATAAACTTGACCTAGATCAAAAATAGGTCTGTAGTCGATGCAACAAAATATCGTAGCAAGATTGGTGCCCTAATGTATCTTACGTCTAGTAGACCGGAAATTATACATGCTACTTGTTTATGTGCTCGGTACCAGGCTAAGCCAACCGAGAAGCACCTCAAGTAGGTTAAAAGGATCTTTTGTTATCTCCAGGGAACCGTTAATATAGGTCTCTGGTATACGAAGGATTCTGGTTTTGAACTAATCAGATTTTCAGATGCTGATTATATGGGATGTAAAGACACCTTCAAGAGTACTTCCGGTGGAGCTCAATTCTTAGGAGAAAAGCTGGTTAGCTGGTCCTTAAAGAAACAAGACTGTACGGCGCTGTCTACCGCGGAAGCAGAATATGTGTCTCTATCCGCTTGCTGTTCCCAAGTCCTTTGGATGCGGATACAGTTAACAGATTATGGCTTTTACTTCAACAAGATTCCAATCTATTGTGATTTAAAATCAGCCATAGCCATATCCTGCAACCCAGTCTAACACTCAAGAACAAAACACATCGTTGTCTGCTACCATTTCATAAAGGAACACGTGGAAAAGGGTACGATTTAACTGTATTTTGTCAAGATGGATTACCAACTGGCCGACCTCTTCACCAAAGCTCTTCTAGTAGATCGATCAACTATTTGGTTCGTCGCCTTGGTATGCGTAGTTTATCTCCTCAGGAACTTAAACATCTTGCAAAATCACAGTAATTCTTTGTATATATTCTATCAGAAAAATAAAATATAAAAATATAAAACCTATAAAAGCAAAATATAAAATCAAAATATTTCAAAAAATACCAAAAATATTCTTCTCTGACATGTCTCTCGTCTATCGATAACATTTGCGCACCTAGAAATGTTGATTAATATTAACACGGGTGAATAAATGAAGTTCGAGCGAGAGTTTCAAATGCTTTCAAAATATGTCTCTTCAAACTTTTTCTCTACGACTTCTAAGTAAATGTCAACTTAGGACTCGGTCTCCAAAGAAAGGACAATGTTCATTTATGTACATTTATCCTAAACAACGAGAAGTTCATATCTTCTCAGTCTTGAGCAATGTTATATAAACATTTAAAGTTTTGAATGCTCAAGAGAAGCACTAAGGAAATGATAATTATTAAGATAAATCTGACATCATTTTCTGTTGAGCATAATTTTCAAGATTTTTTCAAAAAGAAAAATTTTAAATTCTTTCAAAATTGTGTGCTTAACACACTCCCACTCAAAGTTTTCACCCTATTTTATAATTAAGGGGGAGTATAATAATTAGTTCATTCTGCATGCACTCATGTTCTCCCAAGACTTAGGTAGACTCATGTGAATTCCAGACATTAAATTGTTTTTAATTAACTAACATTCAAAAATTGTCACCACATATGCAATTTTTGAGGGGGAGAATAGTGATTAAAATGTGATCAATACGGATTAATAACGGATACGATCTTCTATCTATAATGCGTTCCCAAACCTCGCATGTGCAAAACTCTTTCATAATATGGTGCATATGTGTAGGGGGAGCTTTTTGGTAACTCTAGAAACTCTTAATGTGTCTTAAATGATTTCTCAGACACGTTGATTGATTTTTATCAAATGGTTTTATGGATCTTCATGCCAATACCCAAAGACCGACCAAGTGTTGTTTCTCAAGGAGTTATAAGGCGGTTAAGGTTAGGTATCTTTGTTCCATGATCTAGCCAGAACCAGAGGGATCTACCAAGGAACACTTCATTAGATAGAGTAGAAGACCTAGATATGATTGAAAAAAGGAGTAAAGTGAGAATGGGAATAATGTCGACTGAGGCAGAGCTAGCACTGGAACAATCTTAACAAGGTGTTAGTTATGAAGTCTCGGTAAGCATTTAAGGGGTTTAAGAATGAAAATGAATTGTAAGGATAAAGGTGTAAAGAAAAAATCCCTCCATACAACCTTAGGCAGAAACCGGGTCAATACATAATCTATCGGTAATCACAAAGATGATTATGATATTAAAGACAAGTCGTCATGGACCCAGTGATGCAATGCACAACCCTACCTAGCCACTCAAGGTCTCTTAAGAGACACTTGTTTCATTCCTCACGGAGTACAACACGCTTGTATTGACTTTCTCATTCCGAGATCGTTGATATTAAAAAGGTGGCAGCCCACTCCAGCCTCCGATCACCAAATAACAAATGTGAACTTATAGAGTCCAGAGCCATCGAGATCCATAAAAAATCTCATTAGGACATATTCCATGACAAACACTTGTTGAACATCATCAAGTTTACAAGCTGTTATCAAGAGTCCTACGCATTATCCTTGTGATAACTGCCAGAACATCAGAGTGATACTCTTTAGTATTCACAATGACGATGGAAATCCTTCCAGAATCAACATCAAAAAACTCTGTGGTAGGTGGTTTGCGAGATTCTATATGAATCAAGCTTGTGTCAACTGGATATCGGTATTGGTCCAGTATATAAATTGACGACTCAATCAGTCAGAAAGTAACTAACTGATTCACTCTTACCGTGTTGTCTGCTTTGCGATGTTCCAGTAATGAGAACAAGCAAGTATGGTAAATCTAATGCAATCGTGTTATAGGATCTAACACATTGAGCTGGAAACCCTGTCAAGGAGATTCTTCTAAATTGAATCTACCTGATCACATGTATAGTAGTCATACTGTAAAACGGTCCTCACAGAACCAGAGGTTAACGTAACCGAACTTAAAACGAATGACAAAGCCATATTCGTCCATATCTGATGTTTATCACAAACATCAATTTTCAGGTATAAGTAATGGCGTTACAATCTCATTCCAGCTGAGTTAAGATTCAAGACCTCATGCTCATGATCTATCAACAGAGATAAATTCATGATGAAAGCTCAAGTACATGTTTCCAAGTCTTTCGCAATATTTAATGTACAAGCACTTCCTCAAAAGAACATCATCGACAAGATTACTCATGTGGTACAAGTAATCATGTTAAACAAAATGTTGAGAGAGATTGTTAGCAAGCTTTCAAGACCTTGAGCATAAGGGTGGAGACACAAGATCGCAAGGCGTCATAAAGATTCAAGGATAAAGATTTAAGAGATCTCAGTAGTCAAGATAAATCAAGGCCAAAGACCACGATATCAATATTTTGTCAAAGTATATCAAGTTAAAGATCAAGATACATGATCACAAGCATGCAAAAAGAACTTCAAAAGAATTCCCAAGACTCAAGTTGTCACAAGAAGTGAAGCCTTATGTTCAATGACCACCCTTTAGGAAGAGATTGTTAGACCTAGTTTTATGTAAATAGATGGTCATTAATATTCCTGAACCTTGTATTAGCTTAGTTAATGTTCCTGGGAATTCAATAAGATAATTGGGCCTAGTTACGGGCTTTAAAGCCTATTAGATATCAAGTCCGGCCTTGGAAGCCCACTTAAACCCAAGGCTGGCCCATGTACTCTACTATATAAAGCCCTCTCCTCATGTGGAGAGGGTGCTCATTTTACTTTCATTTAATGTGTAGCCATTTTTCTTTGTTACTTTCTCTCTCTACATTTGCAAGTAAATTCGTGTGTGCTTGTGTGTGAAGTGATAAGTTAACACTAGTTTTTTTAGAACCATCACCAATAACATGCTGCTCAAACATGAATTCAAGCACATGTATTATTTTAACACCAGCTTTTCTTCGTTGAGTTACATATGAGATACCACGGTTGCCTTCAACCCTAGCTGAAACATTACGGTTTTCATCATAACCAGAATCAGGGTTTGTAGAAACCCTGCTTATTTGAGAAAATGACCCCTCTCTCTTGTTCGTCCCCTCGCTATGCTCCATAGCTAAACCCTAAAACGATTACGAGGAAAACAAAAAAACCCAGTAGTTCGACGCCTAACTACAAATCGATTTAAGCCCTAGTAAATAACTAGGGCTTGAGTTAAATAGAAAACAGGCTCTAACCGACTTTCATTGACTCACAAATCAAGCAATTAATAAGACATAAGATACATTTAATTTCTCAAAGTCAAAACCCTAAGAGACGATTTAAAAAAACCCTAAAAATGATCGCAAATCTTGGATCTGATTTAAAATTTAAATAAAATTCATTTTAACACAAACATAATCATTGATTTGGATGCAAGAACACAAACTTTATATGGATTTGAGGACATAAAATCAAGAAAAGATCGATCGAGATGTGGTTTAGGGTTTTTCTTAGTTGTCATGAGTTGGCATTTTGTGATAGAAGGGAGCCTATTGATCTTGGCTTGAAATGGAAGGTGAGGCTGAAAGAAGGAGAGGTAAGTTGGATAGGTTAAATGACAAAATCAATGGTAGAAAGAGAGGTGTGTTTGTTGTGTGAGTGAGAAGTGTTTGTTTGAGAAAGAGAGAGAAGTGTGTTTATTCAAATTTGAATTCAATCCAAGGGAGGAAAAGAGAATGACGTATCTTGGATTGATGAGGTGGCTTGATTAAGGGTGGAAGTGAAAGTGTGTTTGTTTGAAATCAATCCAAGGGTGAAGAAAAGAATGACGTAAGTTGGATTGATAAAGTGGCTTGATCAAGGGTGAAGATGAGAGTGTGTGTGTGCGCGTGTGTGTAATTCAAATGTTATGAGGAAGAAGGTGAATAGTGAGCGTCTGGTGAAGAATGTTTTGATAAGATGTGGAGGTGCCTTTGTTAGGAATGTAGGGAACAAAGGATAGTACGTTGTGTAAAGGAATGTGTGTTGGCATATTGAGGAAGAGATTTGCGGATTTTTTAGTGAGGGTTTATGTGAAAGAGAGTTTAGGCTTGAAGGTTTGAAGATGAAGAATGAAGATGATGAAGATAAGGATGAAATCAAAGGATTGATTTGGGTTTATAATCACATTTCCAATAAAAAAAGGAAAGAGTGGGCACATGTGATTATGAGATGGTTTAAGAAGGAAGTGTTTAGAGTGAGTAAAGGATGAAATCATTTGTTGGGTAAGAAGGGTGAACAAATAATTAGGAATGATGTGTTATAAGATTGTGTAGAAGGAGTGTGGGAGTTTGTAAGTCATATTGTACATGTGAGGAATACATGTGAGTTTGTAAAACATTTATAGGTAAGGAGATGAGAAAAGTCAAAGCATTATCAATTTCCAAATACTACAAACTCATTTAGTCATTTAGACTTTAATCTGTGATAATCAACAATGGATTTGATCACTAATCATCTTGATGCAAACAAGCTGAGTGCTTTGCATCTCAAGTAAAACATATCCCATAACGAGAAAGGATGATTTTACGCAAAGTGATGTTTAACTTAGTTTGACCAATAAGGGAGTAAAACCCGTTAGGTGATTAGGAACAACGTAAATCTGGATTAAGGTCAAATGAATACTTTCATTTAATGGTATGTTGAAAATATGATCATGCTAGGTTTAGAAAGAAGTTTCGGCCTTGGCTAGAGACGTTTGATAAAGTATTTGAGTTGGCATTTTGTAGAAAAATGGGAGGATTCGTTTTTGCTCCTCTCTAAGTCTAAACCTCATTTAGAGTGTTCCTAAATGATCAAATATCATGTACATACCTTTATTGAAGTTTCCATGTGTCGGGTAAGAGGAAAGCCGACAAAAGCAAATTCATAAAAACAGAGTTTGCTTGTAGTGCGCTACTCACGCGTTGACGCGTGACCAACGTACCAGACAAGCAAATACGGTTTTACAGATTTTGGCTATCGTTTGTGATTTTATGTTTTACGAACGTTTATTTGTCAATGTTAAAACATAAAGGAGATCCTAGTCAATGTTGCACCAACAATCTCCCCCTTTTTGATGATGACAAATAAAATTTCAAAAAGCAAATAAAATTACAAACGTAGCAAAGATGAAGACCGTCGTTGATGAAGTTCGTGTCTTGATCTTAGCCTTGTAATTTTGTAGAATCTAAGTAATCTTTAAACATACAAAGAACTATGAAGAAATCTAGAGAGAGAAAGAGAGTGGAAGGTTACTTTTAGTGAGAGAAAGTGCAAGAGAAAATGTATTACTATGTGAAATAATGAAACAACCAACACCCTTTTCCATGGCATGGAAAGGGTGTATATATGCTTATAATAGGCCGGCCATGGGCTTTGTCCATGGGCTTTTCCTAAGCTAGCCTATCTAGTTTCCAAATATTACTTAACGAGCTATCTAATGATATTAATGGAAGTGACTGATACTTTCGTATTTCTAACAATCTCATCCTAAGGGAGGTCACTCTATTTTACAAAAACTTAAACCTAGCATACTATGCTTTGTCTTTAGTCTTATGCTCGCAAACTTGTTTTCTTGACTTTATCTTGTGAACATGATGTAGTGATCTTTGACTTTAGGCTTGAGCTTGTTCTGATAGGCTTGACTTATATGTGAACTTGAACTTCTTTGAGATCATCAACCAAGCATAATCTCTTATTTTCATCTTGTGATATTGTCTCCGTCTTGAGCACTTGTGACTTTTGGACCGACATGCTCATACTTGATCTTAAAAGCTTGAATAAGACATCTTTCTTGAAAATCTTTAACTATAACACTTTGTCACTTCGAGAAAGACGTTCAGTATCAGAGTGACGAAAACTTCTTTGAAATTCTTTGACTTTAACACTTCGTTACTTTAAGAAAGACATACGGTATCAGAGTAGCGGAAGTCTTGAAACATGTACTTGAGCTTTCATGATGTCTTTATATATGTTGGTCGAGTATGAGTATGTGGTATTGGCTTCGACTCGTCATCGGGAAACTGCTACCACCGTCAGGAAATCTGCATAAATAGGTTAGTAATAAACAACATATATGGACAAAAGTGGCTTTTTCACTTCGTCAAATATTGTTGTAACAACCACGATTCCCTGTTACTCAGTATAAATACTGCTTGTGATCAGGTAGAATTCTAAAGAATCTCCTTGACAGGGTTTCGCAGCTGCACTAGCCGTTCTCATTATCAGAGCGTCTCAAAGCAGACAACACGGTAAGAGTGAACCGGTAAGTTACTATCTTCCCGATTAAGTCGTCAATTCGTGTTCAGCTTTCTTATGCCCGGATACCCTTGTAAGGTTTCCCATGGACATAAGATTGAAAATTGATTTAGGAAAATCAGTCGTTGTGTCAAGATGCAAACGGTTTTTATGACACACCAACAGTTTTAATCTTTTCAAAATTCATTCATCAATGCATAAGCTGGACCGAATCGATATCTAATATCACAAGTTCGATCCTTGTAGGATCTCACAAGTCACCTACCAAGAGCTTGTTTGATGGTTGCTCAAGCAGGATTTCCATCTTCACTATGAATATTTAAATATCACTTGGATGTTCTGGCAAAATCACAAGGATAATGCGTAGGACTCTTGATATATTTCTTGTTTTTCACATTGTGTGAATTAGAAAGCATATTTAAGATAAGTATCCTAATGATATTTATGGATGATTTCTTTTGACTCTAGACTCAATAGTGCACATTTGGTTTTAGTAATCGGAGGCTGGAGCAGACTGCCACCTTTTTAATACCAACTAACTCGGAATGAGAAAGTCAATAGAAATGTTTGTAATCATCGTAAGAAATGAAACATAAATATTTTGAGAGATTCTGAGTGGCTAGGAAGGGTCGTGCATTGCATCACTGGGTCCATGATGTCAGTCTTCAATGTCAGCAATCATCATTGTGATTCTGACAGGAAATGTATTGACCCGATTTCTGTCTAGGTGTAAGGAGGGCTTCTTTCTTTTCACCCTTTATCTTAACTTTTCTTTTTAATTCTTCAACCCCTTAAGTGCTTATCGAGACTTCATGAATAGTACCTTGTTGGGTTTGTTCCAATACTAGCTCCATCTCAGTCGGCACTTTTCCCTTATTCTCACTTTTACTCCTTTTATATATCATACTTATGGACTTCTACACTAACTAGTGGAATGTAACACCCCCAAAATGGGTCGCAGCGGAATATGGGTTGGAGAGTGTTACTTCATAGATCAATAGCACGAGATATGAGAACGACCTCTATATGAGTCTTTTAAAATTGATACATTGGATTAAATAGACTTGTTTGTTATAATAGCCCGAAGCTTAAATAGTTCGTCCATGAAAAGTAAAGATTTTAAGACATAACAAATATTCCCAAAATGTAATGCATCCAAATCTTTATAGTAATGACTCCAAAATGGTGACCACCAATGTATCCTTGTTTCTCGTACCTTATTGACCTGAGAAAAACATGCTTTAAAACGTCAACATAAAGTTGGTGAATTCACAGGTTTAGTAAATGTATAAAATAGGACCACAAGATTTCCAATGTAAGACATGTAACACATACAATATCTTAAAAGTAATTACGAAGTGCACTAAGCTCATGACACCGAAGCTCAACATATATGTATGCAATTTAATGCACAATGTGTCCATGTAGATGTTCACCCGCAACATCCAAATGTTCCGACATGTTTACGTTCTTGTTTCAGTAACAAGTCTAAAAGCCTATGAGCGCCACTCACCCGAAACGGGGATGTCAATCCTAAATAATCTATTCATAACATTCGCGCTCAGCTAACTAGCAATTGACCAGTTTCATGATAGAGGTGCAATAGTGGAGCTTAGCTTACTTAGGCCAACTCGTAATATTTTAAAAGAGTACTTGCGTTCCAAGTGTAAAAACAATGCATGTTTTCTCACCCCAAAGTTGTAAAACATATATTGAATAAAACGTGCAATGAACTCACCGTAAGTGAATGATTGATTATCTAAATCAAATAAGTGGATCGTCTCAGGAAATCCGAATGGAACCTAATTAATAGATAGGACCGAATGAGTATAAAGTATTTCATATATTAAAACATCACATGTCTATAGTTATACACCACCACCTAATAGTTTTTTATTAATTTTTTTTAAAATTAAAACAATACTTAAACTAACTCGTACTTTTTTAAAATAAAAGTATATAAATACTTGCCTCGTAACGAAAATATTATTTTATTAATTACTAACGTACTCATTTGAAAAAATGGTAGTTTTTAATAATGATATACATTATTGATTTAATTGTTTCATAAAAGATTGTAAAAAAATAAAAGTAAGTGCCTCGCAGAGTTTAAAACCTCATATCTTTATCGTTTCGACTCCGTTTTATACGTTTCTTATGTCCATGTCTCCGTATTAAAATAATTTATCAAAACATCATATTTATAAAGTTTAAACCCTCTGATGAACAGTAACTATTACTGTTCATGACAGTTTATAAAAAAAAACTACTTTTATAGAATTAATTATACGTAGTTTGTTTAAATTATAACTCGTTCATTACAATTCCGTTTCTCGAGTTCCTTATATCCTTGGATTAGTATTAAGATAATTTATCAAAAAATATTACATTTATGGAATTTTTACCTTTGATGAACAGTAACTTTACTGTTCATCACAGTTTATAAAATTTGTTTTTATAAAGTTAATTAGATATAACTTGTAAAATCCGTAACTTGTTCGTTATAATTCCATTTTTCGAGTTCCTTACGTGCTCACGATCCTTGTAAGGAGTACTATTTTTATAAAATATAAAACATAGGGTCTATAGTTCGAATTCCAACAGTAGCTATAAAATAAAATTAGGGTTTTCGAATTCCAACAGACCTTGCATCATAATTTCACCAAGTGTTGTACCGTATATCTTACATGTATTTAGTCCTTTAAATGTTCATGTCATTTGTCCATATGAAATCATCAAACACTTTATATAACTTAAAAAAATGAATCTAGGTGGTGATTAACTTATGCAACAAGTATGTACACAATAGGAAATGAAAGAATGAATATTAAATACTTTAAATAGACCTTATAGAAGACAAGTGGGATGATGAACACAAGATGTAAACCCTAACCAAGCCTTCAAAATCAAAACCCTAATCAAGAAAACCCTAAATAAGTTTTCTTGACAACTCCTTGTTAAACCCGAATCCAAGCTTGCCAACACCTTGAGTAGCCTTAGGTAACCTTAGAATGAACACTTGAACACTTGGATTGCCTTGAATGCAAAAATTAAATGAAACCCTAGCATACCTTATGTATGCCGTAGGTTTAGAGGAGGGGGAAAGGAGTTCTTGCTTTGATTTTGCTTGTAGAAAGTGTAAGAGTATCATTAGGGACCTAGGGCTTCCTTTTATAGTGCATAGAAAACCTTAAACAACCTAAAGTGAAACCATAGGAGTGAAATGGTTTAAGGACAAGTATGTAAGAGCTCTCCTCCTCCCTAGGAGGAGGCCACGGCTCAAAGGAGGTCCAAGGTACCAAGACTTGACAATTTCTAGCAACTTGGGTCCAAGTACAACTTTGTGTAAGAATTCACATGTGTAGAAAATGGATTTAATGGATGCTTTGCATTTCTTCCTTGTGTAAAAGCTTAGGTCCGGTTTTGAGATGTTATAAGAAAGCAAAATAATTAAATTTTGAGTATTGGGTATAAATGTGGGTATTTGTTTGAGTGTAGATAGGTAAAGGTGCTTCCGGGTACGACCGAATGTAATTTATTGCGAAACGTAAGCGTTTTACGTAACCAACAAAAATAAATTATGAAAAGTTATAAATTATACTCCTAATAATCATATAACACTTGCTTGATGTAAACTTTAATTTGTTTGATGTCCGTTTACATTGAACATTGATTTTTAGTTTACGCGATTTAACTATAAGTTAATAATTAAAAGCGAACGCGTAAAAATCTAAAAATAAATAATGGAATTTATTAAAGTTGTAAATAACTTGAAAATGAGAAATGTTACATGGAATGTCCCTGGGTAGATCCCTCCTGTTCTGGTTGGATCATAGGAACGAATATCTAATCCTAACAACCTTATAACTCTAAGTAATTACAAACATGGTCGGTCTTTTGGTATTATTCTCAGCCTTAAACCATTTGAAATTGCTCCCCCTTAACATGTGCATCGATATTCGACAACATGTTTAGCACATGAAGGGAGAAGCTTGCACTTGAGTCCTTTAAATTCACATCTTTACCTATATATTTTAATCACATTTTCTACCCTTATCAAAAATGTCAAATCTCTTGATATTTTGGATATCAATTGATTCAAATATTCATGGTTTCAGGGAAAATATTTCCAATTATTAACAAGCCGATTATAGGAATATTTTAATGCTCCCCCTCAAATTATGAGGAAATAATATGGTATTTGAGTGCGATGATTTTTAAAATTTTGAATTTACTAAGAAATTCTTGAAAATTTGCACTCAAATACTATATATATGCCTAATTCTTACACTACATATGTACATATTCACAAAATTATAATATACGAGGAATTGACCTGATATAGATAAGGACACAATATGACAAAGTCATATTGTCCGTTCTAGCAGCCTGAAGTCATTTCCGTATTCTCTCCCTCCAATAAACTTCTCTAGATTCCTCATTAATCTCCTTTCAAAGAGTCGCTGATCGTTTGCCTTAATCATGATACAAGAACTTTTCCTATCTAGTTTACTCCATATTCTTTTTGGCAAGTAATCCATCTCCAAGCTGGAAGCAATATCATGAAGAACCCTTCGAACAGATGAGAGTGTGCCGTCACAGAACTTGTAGAGTTTATCCAAGCGCATCAACCTATTTCTTTTGAGCTTGTCTTGATATATGATTCCTTATAGATCATTGTAGGCAGTGTATGGGGCCATTTTGGTGATGTCAGACCTGAACATCTCAGGATTGGTGATATTAAGCTTCTTCTGGTAGCTTTCGAATCCTAGTTGAAGGTCTTCCACCTGCTTAAGAATGACAACGCGTCTGGCAAACATCCACAATGCTACGTTTAAGTTGAAAAGGTCATCTTTTTTGAAACTGGGGAGCTTTTTTTGAACTAAGAGAAGAAGCATGTCTTCAATATCACGCAGATTAAGTCTTGGGAAGTCTCCTTTCTTGAACTTGTAGAGCTTATGAACTTCTCGTCGAACAATAATCTTATCCAAATACCCGTAATCATACTTCTTCATAACTTTGACTTGGGTTACTGCAATGATTCTTTTATTAAAGAACACATCATGTGAGGACTTCAAGTGGCATGCATATGCATAGAATCTTTTTCGTTTCAAACCTCAATAAGAAGTTCCCCAGACAACATGTTTGTCACATGTTACCTTCACTAGACTCCATAACGTTTGAACCATGTATTTGATCCCTTCAATGTTATCATACTTAGTAGCTTTGGTTTTTGTTGTAGAAGTTGTGTATCTCCCTCTAGAGCTTCCACCTTTCAGATACTCGAGGTCGTTGTTGAAGAAGTAGTTAGCAGGAACTACTTGACGAGCTTGATCTTTAATTAATGGTAGCGGCTTGCTAAGATCAAAAGGATATTCATGTCCTTCTCGATTATGCCAATCAAGTTTATCGGTAACAGCCTTATAACACTCTTCAAAATGAAATTCAAGTTCCACTCGGCTTTTGCATGTCCCTTTGAGTAGATTGAAAGCTAGTCAAACAAAATGTTCTTGTGTCAGATTATTAATCTTCAGATTATGCAAGACATATGCTGAGAAGTCGATGGGAGTGCTCATCAGCTCATCGAAGGTAGTAGGAGGTTTTCCTGTTTTCGCCATTTTGCTGATCCAAGTCTGAGGAGGTCTGAAATTAATTTGCTTTCCATCATTCCAATCACGATCAGGAGTTGGAGGCTTTTTTGGTTTCTTGAACCAATCATGCTTAGAAGCTTCCTCGACATTAGGTTGATCTTTAGTGTTACCCATGTCATCTCCTTGATCTTGTGTCATCTTGGTGTCTGCAGTCTCAAACACTGGTTCCTCTGCTTGAGCAGACTTGCCAGATGATTTTGACTTAGACTTTGAGCCTTTGGATGAGCTAGACTTAGAATCTTTTGATTTAGAGCCTCTTGATGGTTCAACATCCTTGCTTGTCTTCTGTTTCTTAAACCCTTGGTTTGATCCAGCTGGAGGGTCTTCGTCTTTTTCTTCATCTTTACGGTCTCTCTTTAAGGAATATACATTACCATATAACAAGAAAAGATCTTTGTCAAGATTGTAAGATTTGACCAGTCCATCATAGAGTTCTCTGTGTTCTGGAGCAGCTTGATATGATTTACTTTTCTCTATCTTATCAAGAAAAACCTTCTTCAATTCAAACTCTGTAAGTGACGCTGCTGCCTCATCTGTAGACTTAGGTCAAGAAGAAGATTTAGCTAAGATGACATTCTCAAGTGATTCATTGATAGTACTCTGGATCACATGAGTAGTGAAGTCTGATACTTCCTTTGCTAGGATCTGAGGTAGTTGACTTTTGACTTCATCCTTTATAATGTCTTTTATTGATTTCTCAACAACATCTATGTATAACTTCCTCTCTTCTTGAGGTTTCTTTTCAAATTCCTTAGTGTATGACTGTAGAGCTGTTCTAGAAGCATATCCAATTCTTCTACTCAGAAGGTCATCCACTATTTTTGAAATTTGAGATTTGATAGATTCAAGGAGTTATGCAGAATGGTCAGCTTGTTTGAGTTGAGACAGCTCATGTTCTAAGGTAGAAACTCTTTGATCGAATCCAAACAGGGAAGAAAAATCAAGAAGTGAAGGAATTAAGGTTGTAGTTGAAACGGTTGTTGGTGCAGGAGATGGTGTCGTCAGTTATGGAAGAGGAGTGATCATTGATATAGTTGGAGGAACAGTTGTAGTATATGTAGTAGACATTTCCTGGATAGCCGTCTCAGGCACAAAGAAAAGAGAGGGTGTTTTAGTGCTTAATTCTTCCTGACGAATCTTGACATTCATCATAAAAGCAACTTCATCGACTACTGGTGAAACGTGATCCAAGATGAGAAATTTACTAGCAAAGTTAGATGAAACAGAAGAGATTTGTTTTGAACTTTCAGTCTTCTGTGAAGAAGTGAGTGTCACATGTGCATCTTCTACGACTTGCTCATATGACTTTTCTTGAGAAACATTCTAATCAGCATCAGTCATCTCTTCATCATCTTTCCTTTCTTTTTCATGCTTTGCTCCTAACGATCTCATGTCCACATCTTTATACAGATCACCATCCTCTTCTTTATACACATTTTCTTTATCATCATCAGATTCATACTCTTCATCATGTTCTTCTTCGTCATAATCTTTGAGAGTAAAGGAAGGATTCTCATCATCATCATCTGAATCAGTCCTTTCACTATCATGTGCATCATTACCATCTTCATCTTCTTCATCATCCTTGGTTACCTCATCACTCTTATCATCATTGCTTTCATCATCATCACTATCTCCCCATGATTCATTTTCACTCTCAGAATGATATTTGGGTACATCCGGAACCCCTGGTTTAGTACTAATTCCTTCATTTGTACCAGATGTCTTGTGTTGTTTCTCATTAGGAACCCCTGATTCAAAAACAGTTCCATCACCTGAGCTACTTGCTTGAGGGATACGAAAGTCTTTCTTGCTTCGTTTAGTAGCCTCTTTTAGCTGAGCAGCTTCAGATAGAGCTACTTCCGAGAGTACATTCAAGCCTTTGCCTCTATCACCCTCAACCGGTGCCTTCTTCTTTGTTGGTTTAGGTTTAGAAGCTGGCTTCTTCTTAGAAGATACATCTTTATTAGCTTTGGCAGGCTTCTTTTTGGAGAGAGTTTCCTCAGTTGAGATGGCTGACTCAGATTTCATTTTAGGTTTCTTTGATTTAGGGGGTTTAGCTCCTAAAGCAATTACATAATAAGTCTTGTAAGCTACAGAGTCTATCATGGCTTGATTCGTCATTGCTTTAGGGAGAATAGCACCATATATTTGAGCATCTTCATGTCTAGAGACGAATCTTATGGTCCTCAGTAAGCTATCATCATGAGCAGTGTGCATGAACGTTTTGTTTCTCATTGAGATAGACTTATCTTTTTCGAGGAAGTGATGAATGATAATCTTTATGAATCTAGGATAGAACATCTTGTCTTGTTTCTTAGAATCTATGTTATCAATCTGGTAAGCCAAGTCCTCCCAGATTAAAGCAACAAAGTCCATATTCTTCTTGTAGTACATTCCCCATAGGATTTGAACTCTTGAAAGTCGAATCTTATCAAGACCATATACCTTTCCACAGAGACATTTGTTGATGATTAATGTAAAGGTTCTCCATGGTTGATGTAGATGATCAACAATTACATCAGTGATGTACTTGATTTCTCCAAAATGACCAAGTTCACGGATAAAAGACAGAGCTTCCTCTTCAGTTGGGGGTTCATTAAATTCTTAACCCGGAATCCTTGGACATATGTTAAGAATATCTCTGAACAATTCAACATTCACAGAAAACCTCTTGTTGTCAATCTTGAATCGATATGATGCTTTATGTTTGGTGACGGTAACCCAGAATTGATGCATATATGTTAGATGATATCATTTCATCACCAAAAACACAAAATAAGATAAGAGATTTTAGAGAGAGAAAGAACTAAAGAGAGAAATAAAAATGGTTACTTGCACGTAGAAAGAAAATGAAAAGCAACACCCTCTCCACACTCGGAGAGGGCTTTATATAGTTACAAGAGATAAAACCCTAGATGGTTTGTTTGGACTTTATGTTGGGCCAGACTTAATACAAATGGGCTTAAGCCCGTCACCTAGGCCCAATTAGCTTAAATGAATTCCTGTAAACTATGTTTTTCTTATCCACGGCTTGGGAATAATAATGACCATAACTTTACTAAAAACACAGCTAACAATCTCCCCCTAAGGTGTGGTCATTCAATTATGGATCCTTCTTGTGACGTCTTAAGTCTTGGAGCCTTATGTTCTTGAGAATTCTTTTGAAGTTCCTTTTGCATGCTTGTGATCTTGGATCTTGATCTTTAACATGATATTCTTTGACAACATATTGATATCATGGTCTTTGGCCTTAATTTGTCTTGAGTACTGAGATCTCTGAATCTTTATCCTTAAATCTTTATGCCGCCTTGTGATCTTGTGTCTCTACCCTCATGCTCAAGGTCTTAAAAGCTTGTTAACAATCTCCCTCAACATTTCCTTTAACATGATTACTTGTACTACATCATGGTAGGAGTAGTACTTGATCCATTTGTGAGATATATCTTTGTTATTATCCGACAATCTTGTCAAAAATGTTATTTTAAGGAAGTGCTTGTACATCAGAGATTGCAGAACACTTTGATACTTTAAGCTTTCATCATGTATATATCTTTGTCGATTGAGCATGAGGTCTTGAATCTTAACTCCGCTGGAATTAGGTTATAACGCCGTCACTTATAGCTGAAAATTGATGTTAGTGATAAACAACAAATATAGACGAATATGGCTTTGTCATTCGTCTTAAGTTTGATTACATTAACCTCTAGTTCTGTGAGGACCGTTTTACACTATAAATATTGTACCTGTGATCAGGTAGATTCAATTTAGGAGAACCTCCTTGACAGGGTTTCCAACTCAAAGTATTAGATCCTCTAACGGGATTGCATTAGATTCACCATACTTGCTTGTTCTTATTACCGAAACGTCTCAAAGCAGACAACACGGTAAGAGTGAATCAGATAGTTACTATCTTTTTGATTGAGTCGTCAATTCATATACTAGACCAAAATCGATATCCAGTTGACACAAGCTTAATTCATTTCGAATCTCACAAGTCACCTACCAAGAGCTTGTTTGATGTTGTCTCAAGAAGGATTTCCATTGTCACTGTGAATACTAAAGAGTATAACTCTGATGTTCTGGAAATTATCACAAGGATAATGCGTAGGACTTATTAATACCAAATGTTGTATAAGGATGTACGACATTTTGTATATTGGAATTTGTGTCCTAGTGAGATTTTTGATAGATCTCGTTGGCTCTAGACTCTATAAGTACACATTAGTTATTTGGTAATCAGAGGCTAGAGCGGACTGCCACCTTTTCAATATCAACGATCTCGGAATGAGAAAGCCGATAGAAGCGTGTTGATCTTCGTGAGAAATGAAACATAAATCTTTTGAGAGATTCTGAGTGACTATGGAGGGTTGTACATTGCATCACTAGGTCTATGATGTCAGTCTTCAATATCATAATCATCTTTGTGATTACCGATAGATTATGTTTTGACCCGGTTTCTGCCTAGGGTTGTATGGAAGGCTTCTTTCTTTTCACCCTTTATCCTTATAATTCTTTTTCATTCTTCAACCCCTTCAGTGCTTACTGAGACTTCATGAGTAGTACCTTGTTGGGTTTATTCCAGCACTAGCTCTATCTCAGTCGGCACTATTCCCTTATTCTCACTTTACTCCTTTTTTCAATCATACATAGGACTTCTACTTTATCTAATGGAGTGTTCCTGGGTAGATCCCTTCGGTTCTGGCTAGATCATGGAATGAACATACCTAACCTTAACCGCCTTATAACTCCTTGAGAAACAATAGTTGGTCGGTCTTTGGGGTATTGCCATGAAGATCCATAAAACCATTTGATAAAAAATCAATCAACGTGTCTGAGAAATCATTTAAGACACATTGAGTGTTTCCAGAGTTACCAAAAAGCTCCCCCTACACATATGCACCATATTATGAAAGAGTTTTGCACATGCGAGGTTTGGGAACGCACTTATAGATTGAAGATCGTATCCGTTATTAATCCGTATTGATCACATTTTAATCACTATTCTCCCCCTCAAAAATTGCATATGTGTTTACAATTTTTGACAATTAGTGAATTAAAAACAAGTTAATGTCCGGAATTCACATGAGCCTAACTAAGTCTTGGGAGAACAGGAGTGCATGCAGAATGAATCATATTATTATACTCCCCCTCAATTATAGAATAGAGTGAAAACTTAGAGTGGGAGTTTGTTGAGCACATAATTTTGAAAGAATTTGAAATTTTCTTTTTGAAAATATCTTGAAAAATTGTGCTCAACAGGAAAATATGTGAGATATATCTTATTTACCATCATTTTCCTTAGTATTTCTCTTGAGCATTCAAAACTTTGAATGTTTATATGACTTTGCTCAAGACCGAGAAGATATGAACTTCCCGTTGTTTAGGATAAATGTACATAAATGAACATTTTCCTTTCTTTGGAGACCGAGTCCTAAGCTGTGAAAGGACATGTTTTTAAAGCATTCAAAACTCTCGCTCAAACTTCATTTATTCACCCGTGTTAATATTAATCAACATTTCTAGGTGCGCAAATGTTATCAATTCTCAAGAGACATGTCAGAGAAGATTATTTTTGTATTTTTGAAATTTTCTGATTTTGTATTTTGCTTTTATAGGTTTTATATTTTTATAATTTGTTTTTCTAGGTTTTATATTTTTATATTTTGGTTTTTTGATAAAATATATACAAAGAATTACTATGATTTTGCAAGACGATCAAGTTCCTGAGGAGATAAACTACGCATACCAAGGCGACGAACCAAATAGTTGAATCGATCTGCTGGAAGGGCTTTGTTAAAGAGGTCGGCCAGTTGGTTATCCGTCTTGACAAAATACAGTTCAATCATACCTTTTTCCACGTGCTCTTTTAAGAAATGGTAGTGGACAACGATGTGTTTTGTTCTCGAGTGTTGGATCGGGTTGCAGGATATGCCTATGGCTGATTTCGAATCACAATAGATTGGAATCTTGTTGAAGTGAACGCCATAATCTGTTAATTGTGTCCGCATCCAAATTACTTCGGCACAACAAACGGATAGAGACATATATTCTGCTTTCGCGGTTGACAGCGCCATACAGTCTTGTTTCTTTGAGGACCAGCTAACCAGCTTTTCGCCTAAGAATTGAGCTCCACCAAAAGTAATCTTGAAGGTGTCTTTACATCCTGAATAATCAGCATCTGAAAATCCGGTTAGTTCAAAACTAGAATCCTTCGTATACCAGAGACCCATATTGACGGATCCTCGAAGATAACGAAAGATCCTTTTAACCTCTTTGAGGTGCTTCTCGGTTGGCTTAGCCTGGTACCGAGCACAAAAACAAGTAGCATGTACAATGTCCGGTCTACTAGACGTAAGATACATTAAGGCACCAATCATGCTATGATATTTCGTTGCATGGACTGGAGACCCATTTTGATCAAGGTCGAGCTTGTCTTTGATCTCCATTGGAGTACCAACGGGATCACATGATTCCATTCCATATTTTTTAAGGATATCTAACACGTAGTTGGACTGGTTTATGAAGATGCCATGGGGGGATTGGTTAACTGGTAAACCAAGGAAAAACGTCATTTCCCCTATCATCGACATTTCAAAGAGGCTTTTCATGAGGTCAAAAAATAGTTGGGTATACCTAGGGTGTGTAGAACCAAAGATAATACCATCAACATAGACTTGTACCATTAAGATTTCATCGTCGAAGTGCCTTATAAATAACGTTGGATCAATTGTGCCTTTGAAGAAGTGATTCTGTAAGAGAGACGTTGACAATTCGTCGTACCATGCCCTTGGTGCTTGCTTTAACCCATATAGTACCTTATTTAACTTGTAGACATGTCTTTGATGATCAGCATCGATGAAACCTTCAGGTTGACACACGTACATGTCTTCTTTTAGCGTACCATGCAAGAATGCAGTTTTCACGTCCATTTGAAACACAGTGAACAATTTGTGTGTAGCATATGCCAAAAATATCCTGATAGCTTCTATTCTAGCAACCGGAGCAAAGGATTCTTCGAAATCTATTCCTTCCTCTTGGCAGTACCCTCTCACAACCAGACGAGTCTTGTTTCGGATGACCGTGTTTTCTTCATCATGCTTGTTTTTGAATAACCATTTCAAAGTTAGGGGTTTTATGTTATCTAGAGCAGGATCTATTACCCATACATCAAGCCTTTTGACTGAAGAAGCTCTTCTTGCATTGATTCAATCCATGCAGGGTATGTCATAGCGTCTTTGACATTCTTTGGTTCCATAGTGCTTACCGTTAATGCATACATGCACATGTCACCATCAGATCGGAGTTGATTCCTTCTCAAAACTGGTCGTGAGGGTTCTCCTATCACATGTTCCAGAGGATTATCCTTAGTCCATTGATATTCATGAGGGTATGGTTGGTAAAACGTATGCATGTTCGATGGATCCACATATTGTGAAAATGATGATTCAGCAGCACTTGTGGATGGAGTAGCAAAAGGATTTACAAACGTATTTTCATCAAACATAGCATTTGGAACATTGTCAGCAATTGTCGCGGGTTGATGTTGAACATGTTGTTGTTGTGTTTCAAGCTTGTCAACATCCTGTGAAGTGTTTGGAAAATTGGTAGCTTGAGAGGATGCATTTGTTGGTGTCGGTGCGGTGTCTGCTGTTGTTCTAGTTGCCATTGGAGTTTGAAGAACTGGAGGTGCTTGAGCAGCCAGAGTAGTTCTTGGAGCAGTTGATGGTTGACCACCAATGTAATCATCATGCATAGCTTCGAACAGTAAATCCAATTCACCTTCAGTTGGTTGTTGAGTTGTTATTGTTGACGGAGCATAAGTAAGATTGAGTCCTAAACTGATCTGTCCAGAAGTCATGCTTTAAAGCTCGGGTTTTGAACTGCTTTGTTCGAAAGCAAAAGCTGAAAGCTCATCAAATCTCACATTCATTGTCTCTATGATTTTCTTTGTCCTTCGGTTGTAAACTCTGTAAGCACAAGAATTAGCAGAATAACTATTGGAAAATAGATTGTAAAAGACTTAATACTGGTAGTATAACTGTTAAGTCTAGTAGTATTAGTTAGTTCTGGCAATACTAAGTTAACACTGGCAGTACTAAGTTAAGTCTGGCAGTACTAAAGTTAGTACTGGTAGAGTAGGAGTACTATAGTTAGTACTAGTCGTATTTAGTTAAGTCTGTTTTAGTTAAGTCTGTTTATGTAACAGAATAGTAATAGTTATCTTAGAGATATCTTAGGAGATATCTTAGGAAAGGATATGCATTATCCTTTCACACGTTTGTAAAGCACATTAGGGTTTCCTTGGTGTATAAAAGGAACCCTACGGCACAATGTTTAGTATGAGATTGAAA